>VZRQ01000629.1:622856-765961 GCA_013397975.1 Machaerirhynchus nigripectus
GGTAGTTGCAAGGAGAGAAACCTCCAACAGTGATTATTTCATTAAACACTTTATGTTAAGCAAGTCAGAAAGCTTGCTGCACCATTAGAGCCTGCCCTGTATATTTTGAATTTCTTAGCTTAGACACAGCAAGAAACAAGTTCTAAGGGTCCTCTCAGGACACTTGACTTTGCTGGGAGGACACAGTCTGCTGCCCTTTGCAGCTCACCTGTTTCTTACACAGGCTGCCTCCTTCAGGCAATACACCAAGGAGTGACAGGCAACACCAGAAACACTTCTTTGCAGGCTTTGCTTTGCCCTGAGAAGAGTCAGAGCCTAAAGGAAGAACAAAGATACATTTTGTTGTACCTTCCAGCTAGCATATTAATTTTGCAGGTCCTGTCACGCTACTAACAATGCTCAGAATCCATTGCTTATGCCACCCAGCGGGGCTGTGCTTCCTCCCTCTTCTGACAATCCATCCCCTGTGATGGTAACACAGTGGGGAGGGATAGGTCATGGGCATCCCAGTACAGTCCCTACACAAAAGGGTTGAAAAAGCAGTAAATGTGGGAGAGATACGGGGACAAATTAATCTGTGACTTGATTCAAACTCATTCCTGGCATTCCTGCTGAACTCCTAGTGGGTAACAGAGGCAGATTTCTGTGCCTCAGTTTTCCTCATTGCTCAAATGTGTGTGCATGTATATAAAGCAAGAGGGGGGAAAAAGGCTGTTGAAGTATGAACTGGCTTTGGACACACCTAGTGTGAAAATCCTCTGTTTTCCACCTCTGGATTATAAACACATTCTTCAAGTAAACTTTGGAGCTACTTGTTCTGGGAAGTCTTTGAGCTGAAAGAGGCCTGGGATTTTCAGAGGGATGACAAATGTCTTTTTTACTTCTAGGTTTTTGGCTGGAAATATATCTAGAATACAGAAAGCCAGGAGCTTCCTTTTGATCAGCACACAGTCAGACCAAACCACACAGCTCCTCTTGCACTTCTCCAGGCCAAGACCAGTCCAGAAATTACCCACAAATCCCTTACTTTGGAAAGATTAGATTAAAAGCTTAGAGATGATGGATATATATCCTTTCCCCTGAAGCCCTGATGGAGATCATGTATCATCATCCTCATTTTTCAAATGAAAAAGCGGAGGGACACATGATGGAGGACATTTACCTCACGTCAGCTAAAACACCAGTGACAGCAGCAGGAGCAGGATCTGCTTCTCCCATATCTGAGCCTACTGGTTATCCAAGTGTTGATTAGATAATCTGAATAGACACACAGCATTGTCACAGAATCACTGGTGACTTTCCACCAGACCTTCTACTGTCATACTGTCAAGATGCTGCAGCTCATGTCTCCCCTCCAGGCTCATGGCCCCACAACAAGCACAAAATAAATGCTAGAGCAAGGCATTGTAAAACATTGCACAGTGTTTTACAGACCCACAAGATCTCACCAAACATGATTTCAGAGGAGAGAAAGAGAGCCATCTTCCCAGCTCAGTGTTTTGGCACAAAGTGGTTTTTCATTCAGTCATGCTGAGAAAACACAAGGAAATACAGAAAAGCAAGAGTTTTCAAAAATCAATTAAAATGAATTAGCTCGTAATGGAGAGAAAAAAGTCTCCCTCTAGATATGAAACCATCATTAAATGCTAGTAGCCAAAGAATGGTCCCAGTTAGCTTTTGAGTGCAACCTATCCACTTTATGGTATTTAAGGAATAGAGCATAGCACACCAGATACTGGACAGGCCAGTAATCTATACAGTGGATGAAGACAGAGAGGGTTAACTGCAGTGTTCCAAACTCCTAAAAAGAAAAAATGTGAGTATTTGTGGATTTCTCTCCTTGCATGCCTAATAAATGAGCTCCTGGCCTGGAGTGCTCTGCTCACCTGAGCTGACCCACAAGTGTGCAGTGAACAGGCTGTGAACTGTCATGAAGTTCCAGCTGCCTGGACAGAAACACCAAACGATTAAGTTTAGACTCGAAGATATTGTCAAGCTATCTTTTGCAAAAACAGGTTAACAAGAAAAAAAAAAAACCACAAAAACACTGGCCTTTTCTTTAGAAAGAAAAGTGAAGGGCAGTGTAGTCATACCAAAAGATGTCCCTTAGAAGCACATTAAACTGCACTGATGGTGGAACATGAACAAAAGCCCCCTCAAGCTTCTTAGAGTGTTGCTGAAAATAACTCCACTGTATTGATCCCATTGGAAGTCTTTTTGTATTTTTCCCATGGCTCTTTCTTGGTTATTTGAGGTGTACTGTGCTTATTTGCAATACAGACACAGACCTTCTGTGTAGAAAAATACAGGAGTTAGAAATTCAAATTACTTACCAGTTTATTAACTTTTTTTTTTATATTAGAGGATGATTCATAACTCACTTGCAATGTTAAAAAATAAAAAGGGCCAAGGACAGTCTGATTTTACAATTTTTATGCCAGTGATCAATGTTTAGCTTACTTTCTTTTTAAATATGATATCAAAGTGATATTATGCAAGGACTTTTAAGCAGTTTAAAAACTCTGCTAGATGATATTTCATCATGGTCCTAACTAGACCATGAAAATTAAACGCATTTTGCTAGAAGGGATATAAAACAAGGGAAAATATAAGGGCATCTCTCCCCCATGTCCTACTGCTATATCTGTGTCCCTATATCTGCTTCACACTAGCGTATTTGGCACAAATGGGCAACTGAGCACCAGCACAGGCATGTAATTCACAAAACATTAAGCAGCCCCAGGGGGAGATATCCGCTTAGTTCCAAAGCAGGAGAACTGGGCATCCCAGTGCATCTCACCAGGGCTCATTAGGGCTCATTAACTCCTGGAGATGGCTCCAGCAACAGCCTGAGCATCCTGCAACTGTACTTCTCATATAGTGTGACACACTGATACCCATGCAGCTACAGCCAGGAGTGGAGATCACTTGCTTCCTGCTAAGCATTCCTCTTCCAGGGTAAAAAAAATAAAAAAAGCTTTAGGGCCAAAGTTGCTGGTTTTCTGCTGTTTATAGGGCATGAAGACACACTGCTCCATGACCAGAGCTTATGGGGACTTTGCCACACTGGTAATTAACAGCAGGATACTTTATACAGGCAACAACTGGCAAGAGGCGTTTTCCAAGTTTGCTCTGAAAGAGAATTTCAAGGAGACCAAAAAAGTGTGGAAATGCAGAAGTAAAGTAGCATAATACTAAAAAGAGGCTTGGACTGCTCTGTGTCATAAGAACTGGCTGAACAGATCCTTTGCAAGCTCCCTGCAAGAGCCCAGAGACTCCAAGGAACAGGATAAAGCCGTGTTTCATCTTTGCCACCCTGAGAGGAAGAAGCTAACACTCATCTGCATAAATCACTGAGAAAGCAAACTGGAAACAGAAGCAAGCTAAAAAAGCACATAAGAACACCCAGCAGAGTGGAAGGGAAAAACACAGCAAGAACAACTTGTCACATAGACAACACTGTAAAATAAGATCTCCAGCAGTGCTAAGACCAGCTTTGAGCAATGGCTTCAAAACACCCGGCTCCCTACTTGGCTTTGCCTTCCATGAATCCCTAAGCAAAGTAGTTACTTACATTCTTTCTTCACTAAAATAAAACTTAGCACTTTCCTATGATTGCTTCACAATGAAAAAAAAAACCTCCTATCACTAATCACGTGACAGCATTGACTCTCATTTCCCCCATCACAGAGCTTCAACACTGGAGAACAAAAACATGCCCCACAAGTGGAAGGGAAGAGTGTTCATTTATCAGTCTGCACTACCACATCCCCTGACCTATTTTATTACTAAAAATAGTCCCTCTTAGGTCACTGCTGCAAATTGAATTCTGCTGCTTCATTGCCCACTGCAATCTCACAGAACTGCATGCTGCCTACACACAAAACACTAAGTAGGTTAACTTATTCACTGCCAGGGATGCAGCCAGACTTCTCATATGGATAAAAAGACAGACGATTTTCCCTAAAATGAGTGAAATGTTTCTTGCATTGCATTAAAAGTCCAAACCCAATTATTTATGTTGCATCATGAATATAAATGCCTGGCTTCCAATTTGCCTGCACTTACAATATGTTTTTCAATATTATTCTTCTAAGATATGTTTTCAAAGGATTTAATGTTACAAGTGATACAATAGCAGCCCTAATGACCTCTACTGACAAAACAGCCAGGTTTTTCTTGTTTAGCCCCCTCATTAGGATAAGTCTGGGAAAGCAGGAGACAAGAGGGAAGCAGTCAAAATGTTCCAAGTTAAAAAGACAACACCTTCTTTCAAAAGATCCTGTATTTGTAATTCCCAATCCAAAGCATCTCATGATTATCATACCATGAAGAGAGCTGGCAAATTTAGACCTGACACAGACTATTTAAAAGAGAGAGGAAGAGGAAGGCATGAACTTTATAGAACAAGAACTTATTAAAGGACCCTAAGCAGGAGACTGAAATAGGTATTGCTGACCAATTCATGTTTAATAGTGAACAAACACACAGAATATGCTATGTCCTTGCTGTTTTATTAGAGCCAGATGGAAAAAAAACTAGCGTATTTCCCTGGGCTATTACTGCATCTTCATTTCATTACTTCAATAGCTTCCCAGTCTTAAACAAACACACCCCAAAACCAAGCAAAGATCAAAGACAACTGACTTCATGTCAGCTTTCTGCTTAAAATCACTGCAAATTCTGCTGGGAATTTCTTAGTATGCAGCAGATGCACACAGAGCTGAACCATTCAAATGATTCACGGGCTCATTAACCTAACTTTATTGTTATTTAGTTATGAAACCAAGTTTCTCACTTCCTGCTATTCTAAGAATAAAATCTGCCAAATCTGGGCTTTCTTGACAGAGGGAGAATCCAATGTCTTCAGGGCACAAAACAGCCTCAGCTCTGCCTGAGTTTCAGCTGGTGTCATTTACTGAGAAGCTGGAGGCACTGTAGGTCACGAGTTGTGTGAGAAGTCCATGGCCTTCCCAACTGAGAAAGATGAGCTCAAATGCATCACCACAAGGGGAACCACACAGTCTCTTATCAAGGATGTATGAAGTGTGCTCACAGAAGGAAGAGGAAACTGGCCTTGCTAGCCAAGGTGCAGTTTCCCATTCATGGGAAAGGAAGGAGAGGGAGGGGGAGGAAGAGGAAGAGNAGGAAGGAAGGAAGGAAGGAAGGACCAAGTAGATACCATTTTCTTATTTCTAGCTAGTAGGTCAATGTAAAGTTAGTCTGTTGATATGTATTTTTCATGTATATATTTGAAAGGTCTATCAACTATATACTTCAAAGGTATACCACCCACTTCAGTATCATCAAGTCACAGGGCACAAGTGACACACTGGAGATGCCTGGTGTATGTGAACAGTTGTTCTTAAATGAACTTTTTCTGAAAGGCCTGTTAGTCACCTGAGTGCAAGAGAGATGGGTATTAAGTTCCTTACAGAATGAAGACATGGAGTCCTCTTTACTTTTTACAAGATTAAGCACGTTCCACAGTTTTAGACTGCATAACTAATGAGTCCTCTCAACAGGATGTCCTTTTAGAACTTAGTTTCTCCAAGATGTTACAGCATTAACCGCCTTCTTATTTCCTGGGAGATCAAAAAAGTCTTATGTTGGAACACTTTAATGCTCACTGCACTTCAAAGACACATTACTTCATTCTCTTTTTGAGCTCTCCCAGCCATGCTTCTGCTTAATAAAACCTCCCTCTATTAGAAACCCTATTTATATGTGCATCTATTCTCAGAGAGATATGATCAAAATACTCTGAGGTAATGCACAGACTATTCAACAGGTCAGGTAACTAACAGGAATGTCACCTAAATTAGTGTTAGCAAGATAATTAACAATAGCACTCAAGCAATGATGCTCAACACAAGTGAAAATGAACCATTTGCACCACTTTTCCATGATCACCACACAAGAAACCAAGAGATAATTTGCATAAGTATTTAACAACCTAATTAACACTATGGTCAAAAGTGCAAGTATCTGAACTCTGCTGAATGTTTGGTTTTTTTTAGAGTTAATATCACACTTTACAAGTCAAAATTTAGTCTAAGTTTGCAAACCAACAAAAAAAACCCCAGAATTATATTTATGAAGCTCTCAAGTTGTCCAAGACCTAGATGAACTGCTCTTTACGGATCACTAAGAAAATCTATGCAGCTTTCAAAGTGCCTGGATCCACTAACATGGATTTAAAAGTTCAGTGAAAACACATACACACCACTGCTACTGAATTTTTGGTGAAAGAGTAGGAAACACATAATGCATTTTGGGCCAAATGTCAAAGACAAAATGAAACTAAATGAACTATTTCAAAATATATTTCAGTCCCAAGAGATAGAATTTACCATTTAAAATTTCAACCAGTTCATCATTTAGGCTCAGTTCTTCACATAGCTATCTTCTGGCTGTGGGGAGCTGCAAAATCAAGCCTTTTGTGTTTCAGCACCTAAGAAAATTTAGGACTGTTACCAACCATCTATTAAGCCCACACCACTCAGAGGTACTAACTAAATGCACTGCCATGTCTTAACTTCTCTCACAGCAAACAATTAATTACAGAAATACTGGCACAAAGGCAAAGCAAGCACTTTGAGGCCTGAACAAGGCTAGGTGAGGTGACATGTCAATAAATAATGTTTGCACTCACACAACTGTGCTTTCCATGCCTGGCCACTTTTGTAAGTGGTGGGCACCAAAGTTCACGTGGGCCTGAGAGCCCATATCAAGCCAGGTACAGCACTGCGGCACTTGTGTGTTCTGCAGTTTGATCTTCGACTCGGAGCTGGGACACCACTTCTGAAACAGGGGTCAAGGCTGGGAAGAACACAAGTTGCTCCTCACGGCCAAAAAGTCACACTACCTTCTCCTCCAGGAAAGAAAAGTCCTCCAGACTGAGGCCCTGCTGGAACTCGCACTGCTCAGAACACACGGGACAGTGCTCGAGGCTGCCAGCTCGAATTCACACTTGGTGAAAAAAGATAATCAGCTGCCACCTCACACTCCATTCTGAACATCTGCAAACAAATGCTAAATCAGCAGGATACCTCCCTTCTGCTGCCAGTGTTTTGCCTCATGCTCTGTCTCTTTTTCCAGAAGCGCTACTTCAGTGAAGAGACCCCCAGGAAACCCCCACGTTTCCTGACACCTCTGAGCACTTGGGAAGTGGCCGTGTGATACAGGGGCCAAGTCTTCAGCTGCAAATCTGCCTCATCTGCCTCAGCCTCCAGCAGCTGCAAAATTAAAAATAGCTGCCATAGGCAAACCACGGCTGAAGATGAGAACGTTTGTTCCTTTATTTCAGGCTGATAATGGTGTCACTGTTGACATGTTTGGGCTCTGAAAGGAGCACTAATGAGGAAATGGACAAAATTATAAAGGCAGAATAAGGAACATTCTAAAATAGAAATGGGAAAATTACCCTCCTTTTAAATTTACATGGAAAATTTGACTAGCCACGACAAAATTATATGCTTATTTGGCTCTTTAGGATAAATTTCTTGCTAACTACAAGCAGAGCAATCATTTAAAGCAGCATTCTCAGCTCTTAAAATTGATTCTCACCCTGACCAAATGAGACAATTTTATCAGGTATCAAAATTATATGCGCCATCATTGCCTCCTCATGACTTGAGAAGAACATGGTCAATAAGGACTGGAACCTTATTATTGTAGAATTTACTCTCCAGCTTTTGGCCACTTCCTGGCAAACCCCAACATTTAAAGGATACTTTAAGTTCACAGAAAAGGAGCCTTCTGCAAGAATGAGAAATTTCATTTCATCTAGTGTAGCAGGAGTATTACCTGTGTGTGTACATTACCCAAACTGTGTGTATTTTTGCTTATATTGTCTACAAAACCACTAAAGTGTAATTCTGTGGGCCAAACAAGGGGTTGGGAATGTGCACAAAGACTGCTGTGGAATCCACTGGCTTCATTCACAAAACAGCAGTAGTTGCTACCTAACTAAATGTTGCAAGGGAGCTATTTGGGAAGGAGAAGGTGTTATTTTCATTAGGTGAATCCCTGTGCATTAGTCACATATTTGTCAGATTTCCTCTACCACTAATTAGCCATGTAGCCAAACCTTGGGTAACCCAAGGTCAGTCCTGCCTCCTGGGGCTGAAAGCCAGGTTTTGCAAAAACTCAGCATGGTAAAGAGCCATCAGCACCACTGAAATCTCCAAATCATTTCTGAGCTACAGCTTCCACCACTGTGCCACAGGGAACAGCTACCTCTGAAAGGGCCAGGTTCACCGAAAGGCTACCTGACATCCAGGAGCAGGAAAACTGCCAACTTTCAATTATCTGCATCCAACCATGAAAGGCATCTCTGGAGGCCTTTGGATAAACATCTAAAAGAGGCAAAATCAGATGCTGCTAAACAGAAAAGCATCAGGCACAGCCTATGCTGATCTACACACTCACAGACACATTTAATGATGCAATGAGGCACTGCACCATGGCAGTGGCCATTGACAATGTGCCCCTTCAAAAAGCATCCCTGGCCAGTCTGCAAAGAGCCCAAACACCTATTCAGCTATGGATTGTGGAGGGGAAATTCTCCCACTAGCCAGTGATGGCTGTGCCCTCAGGGCTGTGCCCTCTTTGCATGGAGCAAACCCAGGGCAAGGTCTGCACCCAGGCTCAAATTTAAAGTGAAACCATAAATACAAACCCTAAATATGAAACTACCTTCTTTTTCTGGACATTGCTACATCTCAGGATGACGCCAGAACTGGCACTTGGACTACAGCGTAACAGAGATGATTAAATAAAAACTTGCCACTGAATCCTTTTTTCAGTCACTTCTTAGAGTATGTTCTTTCTAGTTTCATCACTGTATTCCTAAATTGCATTTGAAGAGCAGATGTATTTCTAAAACAGGTCAGAAATAAGCAAAATCATCATGGAGACACAGTTACTCTGCATTCAGAGTTTACAGAGAGCCCAGGTTTAAGATGAAAAGTTATTTAAGATACTAGATTTTTGGTCTAGTCTAGTCACTCCTTTGTTAATTACATTTGGGTACAACTGCCCCAGAAGCAAGAAGCTATGTAAGAATGAATTCTAAGAGCTTTATGGAGAACAACCAAGATTTGCATACACTGCCTACCTAAGTCCTCATGTGAATGTTCCTCGTTCTCAGGATTATAAAAAGCACACTGGCAACCTGGCTATCTGTACACAAAGTATCTGACTCTTGGAAATCACATATCCCACTTCTCTACCCAGAATAAAGCGTTTTCAACTATTACATTTACACAAAGTTTTTACATGTTTAGACACAAAGCCAATGCATTTCCATCTTCTTGGTCCTCCTTTATGATGTCTGTTTCAACCTCCTGTGATAAAGATAGAAGGCAGAGCAAATCTGGCAGGAGCGTTCTCAGAGGAGAAATGTCTTGCTTGTTTATGAGGAAAGTGAAGCACTTCCTGTGCTCTTCACAAACCCATTTCCCCTTCTCTGTTGCAGCAGTTTTGAACCAACCCACTGAGGAAGACAGAAGCTCTGCGCATGCTGGACTCTTTCACTTATTTACAGACCACTGCTCCTTTTGTGCAATGCAGCTTTGCGCTGCTCTGAGGCAACATTCACTGCTCTGAATTATTACAGACTCTGTCCCCTTTCTGTTGAGCACTGACTTGCACAAGGCAGAGTCGTTCCAGTTTGATTACTGTGAAGAACAGCAGCACCAATGCATGAAGGAAAGCTCAGAGTACCCTTAAGATGACTTTGTTTTACCAAAACAACAACACGGCAAAGTGCCAGCCTATGATGGAAGAGAAGGCACAAATCCTGGAGAGCAGGAGATGCTGAGCTTTAAGAAGGCATCCAGTCAATATTAATACAAAACTAAAAGCAGGTTTGGGAGAACACAATTAAGGACACTGAGAAGAAGACACCAAATTCACAAGAGTCAGACTAGATGAGTTATAAAGGAATGCCTGATTATTACTACCCTCACAAAAGTATTAGCGATTCTAACTGCTTAACATTCAGATCAAAGGCTCAGTTGTACGTTTGCTGAAGTTATTAATTGGGCCATCTTACACCCTCTGAAAAGGCATTTATCAGAATCTCAGATTGTTCCTTGTGCCCTGCAGAGAAATCTGTTCCCCTTCTATTCAGGAGTGATCCATCTTACTGCAACTCATCTGTCACCGAATGGTTCCATGTGAACAGCTGTATCAACTTCCCTGTCACTTCTCTGCCACTCTGCCTGTCCAAAATACACAGAATAATGCACCTGCACTTTTTAACCGTGAATCACACTGACAAAACTTGGAAGATCATCAAATTCAGCTACACTCAAGACTTTTCAGTGAGCAGGATGGATAAGCAGTGCGGATATGACAGAGAACAGGAAGGCTGAAGTTATTTAGCAGTTCCCTTGGAACCCCACACTGAAAATGGCCTTGAGAATCTCTCACTCTGAGCATCACCCAGATTCTTCAAAAAAAAAAGCAAAAGGGAGTGAGACAAATAAAAACTATTTTACCCCCTCCTTAAAATGGCTACAGATTGGGGGAATCTCAGAACCAGACCCAGAAATACTTGAACATACTTTCTATTATATTCTAGACTAGCAGCCTAGTGAAAGGGCATTTAACATTATTTAAAATTATTGTAATATGGAGATAAAAAAAGCTAACTTATTGCACCATAGTCCTGCAACATGAATGAAAAAGAGACAAATAACTTTAGATGTCATTCCTGTACATCTGTTTTCACTTCTTTGAGACATATCAGTGTGTATGTACATGGTCCACAAACGTGGGTCTATACATCATGTGTATGTACAAACTTAGCCAGTTGCTTCCTCGAAGGGTTATAGTATTAAAAGCCTGTGTCTGCCTGGTTCTGACATGAGAATTTACAACTCTGGAATGAGGTGGCTGCAATCTGGATGGAAAGTAGGAAGCAATTGAGGAGTACTACCATATAATCATCCTGCACCACCAGAATATGAAAACAGTAAAACTTTGAAGATGAACACTCAAGGATATCAAAGTGATCATTCTGATACACCACAGTGACCCTCATTATCATCCACTGTGATGAAATTCAGCCTGCCTTAAGAAGCTGGGTGTCCAAAGACATGGATGTACAAAAAAAATAACTGATCTTAAAGTAAGTCTAAAAATCTTGGCTGAAATCATTCAAATTCCACACAAGTGTCACATATCTCATTTACCAGGAAACTGTACACCAGAAACATTCCAGAGCAGTAAGATGACACAGGTTCACTAGCTCTGAAAGAGATCAGTAGTAAACTAATATATACATTTATAAATTGATAGCAGCTGACTAGACTAGAAGTGAGTGAAGTTCATTTCCAGGCAAACTTACTCATCACAATTCCATGAGGGCTTTTTGGATATTCTGCTTGCTAGGGACAGCTTAATAGCTGAACTCCAGCTCTTCCAAGCCATGGAACAGCTTTAAATAAAAAAAATTTTTAAAAAATTTAAAAATGCCAAGTCAGATGGATCATTGCACCATGCAATACAAACTTAATTTTCCCACTGTACCCTAATGTATTACATGGTTTTCAATCTCCTTCAGCACAGTTTCTCTAAACTTAGGGATAGAGAATGTACCCAATAGATCGGCCTCAAGCTGAGTTGGAAAAATGTAGACGGAAGCAGCTTCTGCTTAACATTTGTTTGCTTAAATTAAGGGAACAGAACTAATTTTTTTAACCTCTGTGTCTCAAACTGCCTTTCATTTTTGCACGTCATGTACAGAATACCAAACAGAGGTGTGTTATACTATAGAAGGCATTTATTCACCAAGTTACAGCTTTGCAGTACTGCAGCATCATCAACACTTTACCTTCTTGGCCAGGTGTTTAACAACCTAAAACATGATTCAAGCCTGACTTCCAGTTTAATTTTTCTAGCCAACAATAATGCGGCTTAGTAGACTATTTTACAGTGCTATATAACAGACTGGAAGTCAGCTCTTCGCAGGATAAAATACCTGCTTTGTGCCTTGCAATTCTTTGTGGAGCCAGTACATTCATTCCCCTGGATAAAGCAGAGAAACTGCACTTCAGACTTGTATCTACACAGTTCCCACCTATATAATCTCTTTCTTACCTGTCCTACACTGTTGCAAGGAGATCACAAAATTCCGACTCAGAATTTTTGCTTAGGTTTTAGGGTTGAGGACAGAAGCACATATCCTAAGACTTTACACCGACCAGCAAAGCATGCTTGCAGACAGCCAAGCAATGAGGATTTAGAAAGCCCTGTTAACAGAGGAAATGAAAACCATCTAATTCGTGGCCACATGAGCCCCAGCAAATGTGCAAGGACGGTAATCTGGAGAGCCCAAAGCAGCAGGGAGCGAGGGATGGTGACTCAAGCAGGACCTCACGGTTTTAGTTCCCCTGGATATTCAGCACTCTGAGCTCTGGAGCCTGAAGGCTCAGCAGACAAAGTCCTGTTGATTTCTGCTGCCCTTGCCCCAAATAGCCAACCAAACTCCAGCTATAAAGCAAGCATAAGCACATTTACTACCATTATTTTGTAGGTGAATGCACATCAAGCCAAACTATCAAAAACTGTCCTGGAGTTCTCTAATCCTTAACTCTCCCAGGCAGGAATCACCAGCTGCAGACATAAGGGTGAAACTCGGCACATTTGTCTCCAGCCAAGACAATTACCAAGTTTGAGCTCCAGCCCTGGGGACTTAAACGAATGCACAAAGTCCCTGTAATAATACAAGTTTATCATTCTTAAGGCTTTAACTGCTCACACTGAATTTGCAAGTCAGCATCAGGCAGAAGCAGCCACAAGACCTTTGCAGAGGGAAACAATCCTCAAAGTTAGTAAGCAATAGCTTCACAAAGCATGAGAAAACTAGTAACTGGGAAATACAGAAATGCACAGTCTCTGAAGCAGGATATATCAAAATGAGGTACATTTTGTACTTCAGAAGACTCAGAGAGCATCCACTGCAATTATGATACTTCACTGGTAGCTATCCTAATTACCTCGAGAGGAAAAAATCCACCAACCCCACTCTCGTTCAATTTCTGGCATTTAATTCACTTGCTGGGGAATCTCTTTGCTTAATAGGTATTTATGCAACTTTCCTTGCAAAGCACATGTTGCCATGGAGCACTGATCACAGGCAGAAGTAAGTGATTCTGCCTTTTTGAACTGCACAGCCTTCACTTCAGGGACTCTATCTTACTACCTGTCAGCCTTAACCTTTTGCTAAGTACACAGGGCAAAACTAGAGCGAACTGTGGTTATATTTGTTTTGATTTCAGTGAATGGTCTCATCCAAAAGCTACTCTTAAAAGTCTTCCCCATTCTTCACTGGCACTTTGCTTTGACAGAACGGAGTTTCCTTTCCTCATAGTGAGAAGGTGGCAGATGGGAGAAGGAGGAGGATCCAAGCAGACAGAGAAGTATTGCACAAGACACATGCTGAACTTGTCAACAGAACAAGATTTCTTTACTACAGTGCTTAAAAAAATTAAAGTGCCTGCTTCTTTACTCAACAAATTCACAGAGCCATACAATAGCATTCCGGCTTTTTTATTTTAGGGTATCCAGAATTTACCTAAGATGAATCTTGCCTTGCAGTTAACTTGATCAACAGTGTAGCAGCGAGACTGAAGGAATCTGAGTGACAGCAAACCATCATACTACTCCTGCTATAAACGGCAGGCAACACAAGGTTTGGATGTAAGCAGAATACATTTGGATTCCTGCCTCCTTTCATTGGTAGGTGGCAAGATGAGTCTTGGGGACAGAAAAAAAATCCTTAAAAATAGGGGGTGTGGTCTCAGAACAGCAAGGATATCAAATCCTGATACCTTTAAAATTTTTTCTCTTTTGGGCCTACAGAAAAAAAGTTGATGTGAGCTTTAAGGTTATAGCTGGCCAGATGCACTGAAAAAAGCAGCATAGACTAAGCTGATCCTGTCTCCAATCTGGCACAGGAAAACTCACAGGTGGCTGCTTCCTGCCTGGCATTTCTCTATGGGAGAGGAACAGAACTGAACTACTGGGACTAAAGGAAGACTCCAGGTTAAATAAACAGGTCTAAAAGCTGCCTCCAGTATGAAACCTTTCAATATTCACCAAGAACTCCCAAAATTAAGGAGACTTAAGTCATGTTCAGTGACCACAAATCAGATGGTGAGTCCAACAACTCACAGTAGAGCACAGACACTGGTGACAATTTTCCCCTCCTCTATACAGAAATAACACAAAGTAAACACTTTTCTTGCCTAAGCAAACATCTGCTTCTCAGAAAGGGCCAGAATCATCCATGCACTGGGTCTGCATCATAGAGAAACAGTGAGTGCTAGAAATTTGTCATACATCACACATTATCCTGCATGCTCAATGGGAAGCACACATTAACATGATGAACTCACATGCAACCGGTATTTCTGAAATAATCCCTTTTGGAGACCTCAGTAAGAGAGCTTCCCTTGAAGTAAAGGTCACAGATTTGATCTGCCATCAGCAGGGAACAGTAACAAATTATGAATTATTCCTATCAAAACTAGGGAACAATTTATTTTACAGGAGTTGCAAGCAAGCATTTATTAAATCAATACCACAAAAAATACACATCTTGAAAAACGTAACAGCTACCAAGATTCTGTTAACAGAACAAAATTCAGCAAGCTACACTGGAAAAAGGTTCTTACCTCTTGAGCGTACATACATCTTTCACCACTACCACATCACACACCAACTGTCCCATGTGCTCATTTAGAAGTACAACATGTTGCAGGGCTGTAAGAGATACACCTTTCATCTCATTCAATTTTAAAAGACCTTGAAATGTTAATAACTCAAAGAAAAAAAAAAGTCCAAGAAAAAGCGCATGGGAGGAAACAGTTCAGGGAGAAAAAATAGGAAGTTTGAAAGCCAAAGCAAACTATCTTTCAAGGCAAGTGAGCTTCCTACTCAGAATTATATGATTTGTGTTGCTTGTCATCCTGCCTATTTCCTGAGATGTCTCAAGTCAGCAAGATAGCAGCTGGTGCCACTGAAAACCAAAGGCATAAGGGAAGCCAACCTCCAGTTTAATATCTTAGACATTTGCAGCAAAGCAGCTGCTTACTTGTTCAATCTCTTGGCAACTCATATTTGTCACCAAGGTCATGGCAGACTAATTATTTTTAAAAATTAATATTAAAATGCCTAAAGGAAGGGAAAGGGAGATGATAAATGATGTATCCTGATAAAATAATTTTCCTATGTTTGACTGAATTGTTGTTCTGAGCATCATCCACAAGGGAGAAAAAGAAGACTCATCAAGTTCAGAATCCTTCCTATTCAAAAGTATTAACTGACAGAAATTCCTTCCTACTGAGAAAATTGGAAACTGAAATCTTCTAGCCATGTACATCCTTCTCTCATCAGAAAAGGACTTTGTCTAGCATTACAGAACATGCCATGGGCAGTGGCACTCTGGGGGATTCAGAATAGCCTGATTCTCTTGTACAAGGTGAATAACAGGAGATCTGTGAACAGCTTACAGGGTTTTGAGTCCCTAACGCTGCAGGTCACATAAGATCCAAACTGAGAATGTGCTACATCTTTGCAAAATTCCCCAGAGGAACAGGGGTCTGGAAAGGCCACAGGTGGGCCACAAATGACACTGGAGGTCATTCTCACAGCTGGGATAAGCACTGGAAATTTCACTGTGGTACAGAATCTCCTGAGCTGCCTGAAGGTGTTTCAAAAAAAGGCTTAAAAAAGAGCAAATATGGCTGCCAGGCTCCCTGGGTGTAACCTCACACTCACCGAACAACTTCCATTAAAAAAACCCAAGTGAATACGACCCATGAATAAGAGTAGAGCTTAAACTGGATTTCATGTTCATTATGGGCTCGTTTGGAAGTTTCACCTCTTCCACCTACTGCCTTGGGCTGGTGCTCCCCACCATAACCACTTCACAGTAATCTAGTCATTTGTTCCAACACAAGGCTACAGAGCAGGGATATAATATGATGCTAAATCTGAATAAAGAAAGATAGGCCCTATAACCTGAATTCCTGGCATCATGTGAAGGTCCTCCTGGACAACATTTAATTTAGCAAATCAGTGCTAGAATAAATACAAACAAAGTTTATACCGGGATCAATACATCATGTATTATCTTCTCAAAGTAACTATTCCATTAGATTTGTAGAGGGGAGGAGGATGTAGGCAGAATTAAGCGAGGGAAAAATCTACCAGGAAGGACTCAGCATAGTGGTTTTTGAAATCATTACAGTTTGTGTGCGTGTTGTTGCTGGTGGTGGTGGTTGGGTTTCTCTGGCTTTGAGAACACTGACAGATGTGCTGCTGTCCTTAGCAAGTTCAGAGCTATCAAACACTCAGCTAATAGAGGCATTTTGCTCCTTAAAGACTGATGGGCACCAAGACCTGTGTATGTGGCAGTAGTCTCTCATTCATTCAGCTTCCTGCTAACCAGTTATGTTTGAAGCCTTGTCATAAACAAGTATACTTAACATGAGTCCTGTGTGATTTACTTGATCACCAGGAATATATCAACCCTTCTCACTGCTCCATGAGAAATGTTAAATGTTCTATGCTAAATATCTCCTGAAGTCCTGTTCATAGACCTTTCAGTGCTTCACACTTTCTCACCGTTCAAAATAAGCCCAACAATCTAAAAATAAAATGATGTGAAGACATTTCTCAGAAATAATAAAAGTCCCAGTTTGGCCTCGTTGCTCCTCAAGAGACTCTGAAAAAAAGCGCAGGAAAAAGCACAATAGTGAAATGAGTCTCAAAAGCATTTTTGATTTTAATTACTTTGTTACCTCCCTTCTATAAAGAAGCACTTGAGTGAGACAGGTTCAAAAACCAAGGACAAGTAAAGGGTAGTTTTTATAAATATGCCAACTTTTAATCTCTTTTCATTTGACTTTTTTTCCCCTAATATTTTTCTTAAATACTTATCTCTCTAAAGCCAGTGATTTTTAGTAAAATTCTTTTTTTTTTATCCTGAAAGCTTGCTGTAGGCTTGCAAGCTTGAACAGCTTCTTCTTTGTTATTAGTAGGTAAAATAATCTTGCCTGCCAGCTAATACCTCAAGATTTTCTCCACTGCAATTTCCACCACCTTCAAACTCCAAGTCCTAACTCCTGAAGTGGGAAAGGAGGATCTGCTCTTATGGAAAGGTATAGAAACAATTCCCCACCCCACAGTGGTTTACAAAAGCTTCAGGAAGCCTGCTTTGATGTGTGCAGCCAGCCCTGTGCAGTTACAGCCAAACAGAGCAGTGCTGGCCCAGAAGTGCCCCTGTTCCACCACCAGCCTGGCAATATTTCCCATATATCCCGACTACATCATCTCTCAGACTTTTCACTGCCAGCATCCCTGCCTTCAGCTCTGGTTCTTGAAGGATTTTTCTGACCTTCATAACTGAAAGAGAACAGTAGAACCATATGACCAAAACACAATGTAAAATCCAAAAACTGGGCAGCAAAGATGACTTTAAATGTGCATTTGAGAAAAAGAAACTACTCATGGTCAAGCCAATCTCCGAAAATCCCTACTTCAGATCCTTTTATTATGCAGAAAGCTACCAAGAGGATTTAAGATGGTGTTAGAAAAACACACACACATAAAAAATATCAAAAGGAAAAAGCTTCAGAGATTATTCACTTAGAGCATGTAACAAACTAAACCAGTCACAAATATCTACTCATGTGCTGACAGAAAAATTTCTTAGTGCTCCATA
This sequence comes from Machaerirhynchus nigripectus, assembly GCA_013397975.1. Classification (NCBI taxonomy): domain Eukaryota; kingdom Metazoa; phylum Chordata; class Aves; order Passeriformes; family Dicruridae; genus Machaerirhynchus; species Machaerirhynchus nigripectus. Next base: position 640,600 of record VZRQ01000629.1, read on the forward strand.
AAGGATCTCGATAGTGACTACACACAAACACGGGGGTGTCAACCCAAGGTTCTGTAGCAAGATACTCCCTCCTGGAGAGCCACAAATCTCACAGCACAGTCAGGGCACTCCTCACACCAGCTTTCTAAATATTAACCTCCTGGCCCTCCTGTCAGCCAGCCATTTAGCTGCAAAATTTCTACTCAGTGATACACTTAGAAGGTAAAGTGTGGAGCTTGCTGCACGTACAGAGCCCAGAATTACCAGCACAGCTCACTGCAGAGCTGCTCAGCAGAAGGGCACCGAAGCCTTAATTTGTTGCCCTTCCAAGTGCTTGGAGCTGCTTTGCTGGCCTTGTGCTTTCACTTGGGTGAGCATCTCTCCTACATGCTCTAGATGACTCCCTGAAGCCAGACATTTGTCCTGCCTTTTATTTCATTTTATAGCCACCAAATGCCTAATCTCTCTTCAGTGAGCAAGGATGCCTACTTTTTGACTCCTGTGTGCTTCCTTGAAAATTCAGATATATATGCCTTAGATATACTGGATGTATTTTACTTCTACTTCAAAGTAATTGCTCCGCTTAGAGCCTGAGAGTAAACAAACGTGATAAAACCTGGTTTGTTTTCTAAATACTCAGTACCCACCCAGTGAACACTCTGACAGAGGACTGCATGCACCTGTAGTGCAGCTCCCACCCTTAAGAATGTTCTTATCCTCTGTGATTTTCTAAAGCCAGCTGGAAGGACTTTTCCTTCCCGCAGATACCCGCGAGGAAGGGCTCCCTATTCATCCCGCTTCAAACAGAATTCTTGCTCGGTAGCGTTTGCTGGTTGTTTGCTGTCTTCCCATGACAACTATCTCCTCTGGCTGCCACTCACAGTTCCAGCTGGATGGGTTTGGCTGTCACCAGAGGTTAATACTGCTCGCTTGCCTCTTCCCCATCTTTGCAAGGGCTCTTGACGCAGCAGATTCATCCCTGTGGATGTGATGCAGTGTCTCGCAGGAAACAGACTGACAGCACACAGGAGCTCAACTCTAGACAAACTCTAAGCTGACACCGCGGTGATACACAAGGCTCAGTGAAAAATTTTACAAGAACCGTGAGCTTTTTATACAGAAGGAAAATAACAGCTTTTATCTTCAGGGCCTAAGCAGCTCTGCATCTGGTGACAGCAGGAAACCACACTGTAAACAATATGACAAGCACTGCATTATTACCTGTTTATATGCTAAATGATACAAATTAAGACAGAGACAAACACACCAAGATTAATTATATTTTAAAATTGCCTCCCGGAAGGGAAGGGAAATGACTGCAACCATTATTAGTTGCAATGCAATATTAAAAAAAAAAAATCAGGTCCCGTTACTCTATGCAGTTCTAAAATACACTAAGAGGCAGTTTTTATTCCAAAGATTTCAGAACCTAAATTGACAAGCTGCATAGAGAAAAGAGGAAGCTGAACACAGCATTCCAGAGAGCTAAGTCACCCAAAATATGCATCAATACAGTGACAAAGCCTGCAAGAGAAGGTAGCTGTAAAATCTGGACTTCATCTCAGTTACAGAAGTTGCAGTTCAGTCAGATCTTTAATCCTAAACTCTGGAGTTTCTTTTTAGGGAGTCAATGCAATCCCATTTTCTCTTATGAATCTAATTAGCTCTTCACAGCAAAATATCCACTCTTTCCTATAGCCAGCAGCCACTGACTTCAGACAATTCAGTTGATACAAAGCTATTTTTAGCCCCATGAGAAGGCTTTTCCAAATGCTCAAATTAGCATTTCCTCATTTCTCTCCTCATCACCTTACACCCACAAATTCATTAGATAGTTGGCAACTTGGCTTTCCATTAGCCCTTGGAAAAGAAGGAGATCAGGGGATCAGATTTCATGAGTATAACTTGATTAAAATAACAAAAAAAAAAAAAAATCAGACTTTTGAAATTTGAAATTCAATCTCAACTTCCATCTTACCAGAGGAACAATTAGTTTGCCTGGAGCACCAGCAGTATATGGAAAAGAAACACAAAGTGAGAAGATACTTGAACACCTCACTGCATCTAACCATGACAGGAAAACTGTGATGTCAAACCTGTATCCAGCTATGTCCACAGCACTCAGACAGGTGCTCAGGTAATGATATGAACGAGGCTGCTTTTCCCCAACAAATATAACCAAAGCAGCTTATATTTTGAAGAGCTATTTTAACAGTCAAAGCCACATTAAGAGCTAAATGACATACGAAATGGCTCTGCCAGAGAATAAATTTAGAAGGTCGACATATAACCCGCATGAAAATGACAACAGTGATGGTTACTCGAAGTCCTGCCAGGTGCCCTTTAATAAGCAGAGAATGTGATTAGTGCTGCAATGCAAAGAGACAGCGTGCTGCAACATGACTCCATGCTGGTCTGCCAGGAAACCTTTACAATACAGTCCCTGGCTGCACTGGGATTTTTCATGCATAATAAATAAAGCAACAGACTAGCAGACTCAGGCTCCTTGCTGAACACCAGTGCCCTCCACTGTGTATGCTGAAGATTCCTCCAAACACTACAGCAACAGAGAGAATTCATGATTTTTCTCCTCATGACAGACTGCTGGGTCCCCCGGGACCGAGTGTCAGACACATGACTCTATCTGCTGCTTCGTAGGGCGGCTGCGAACATCTAAATAATACTGTCAGCACAACGCAGGGATCCGTCCATCAGCCTGCACAGGCTCCTCTCCCCATTGGTGCTCACTCTGCCAGAGAAATAGATCTTTCATAATCTGTTACAGCCCTTCCTCCGCTGATGCTTTATACAACAATTCAGTTGGAATCGTGGAACTTTACCAAAAGTACGAAACCTTGCTAATTACGAGCTAGTGGCTCACACATAGGAACCCTTCAGCTTCCTCATTGAAAACCATGGAACCAAAGTGTTTGGGATGGCCTTGACACCATCACCATTTTAGGACGTGTATCACCACCTCCCTAAGCTTTGGTCGTTTTGATCACATTTGTTTTCCAGATCATAATTGCTATGTTTTTTCGGGATATGAATATAAAAAGGAAATCTTAACAGAGCATGGAATAACAGCTCTTTTACTGTCCCTCTAACAATATTGCATACTTTAATTCAGACCATTTGAGGCATGAGCTGCCATTTGAGTGGAGGGATGCTTTATCCTAATTTCCTCTACAAAGACTATTCTTCCATTAAATTTAGTACTGCTGTTTACTCTCCAGCTGCAGCTTCAGAATGATGTGGATGCCCGTGTTGTGGTATTTACAGCTGTGATTGCACAGGAACCACGGAACACAGAATTGTGAAACTTGTTCTAAATCACACAAAACAAAAAAGGCAACGGGAGACAAAGCTAACCCTCTTCTGGAAGGGCCTGCGATTTAGCAGGAAGCTGAGAAGTGATTTTAAAAATGTTTCGTGATAATGCTGTTGCATTGAGCACACTGAAACTCAGTGTGACCAGCCAGGGCCTTGTCTCCTCATATGTCACTTGTGCTTCCATGTGCAAAACACACGTATGGTTGGGTGGCCAGCTTGGGCCTTTGGGGTTCGTTTTTACTAGTTTTACATTAATTACATGGTGCCCTCTCCACTGCCATTAATCATGGGGGCAAAGCGGTGCTGAGTAAGTAACCTGAATAGGAAAAAAGCCAAAGGAGACAGAGACAAGTATTAAATGAATAACTGCGCTATGGCATTAATCACAAAGCCCAGTTTCTCCTTGTGAGCACCACTGCACCACCACCACCTGCACTGGCAGTGCCTCTGTGGCGTGGGTCACTACACAGCAGCGTCCAAGTCAGGACCTGGGGACTATCTCACTGAAGGATGTTTGAAACCCTCCATGCAAGAAAACATGCAGAAGTCAGAATTTACTGTGCTGACTATGAAAGTGCAAGAAAAAGCTTTCTGCACTGTCTGAAACAGCCAGGTGTCCCAACACTTATCACCTTCAAAACACCACACGGGAAAATGTTAACTTGAAAGATCCACATCTTTCTCCTCCCAACACATAAATTCCCCTTTGAAGGCTGCTTTAAAGTTGGACTTCAACGGAAATTAATTAGATTTTAAAACAAGCACTTCTCCCTACATATCCTCCAGTATCTTTTGTTTAAAAGATTTTTATTAGTTTATACAGGCTGAGAAAATGACTAAAAGCAAGACCAAAAAGGGATATTATGTACTATCAAGGCTTTGGGGAGACAGACTATAGCACTGTCATCCTTGTAATGATTTCTGGGGGGGTTTTTTAACTGCCTCCAAGAGGCTTGAATAATATTTCAGGGTTTAATTTTTACTAAAATAAGACATTTGCATTTGGAGGTTCTTCACAGCATTCTGTCCCGTGCCCTGTGGTTGCAGCACAGTCAAGGCATTGCTGCATTTAATAACATCTCCACTTCTGCACAGTTAATATTGCTTGATTATTTAAGTTGCAGCATTGCATGTGCTACATGTTCTCTAAAAAGATAACTATTCTCTTTTTCAAAAAAGGAGGATCAAAGTCTTACTGGGGAGTGGGTACAAAACTGATAAGAGCCTTCTCCATCAATACTGTTTTTAAACACAGGCTTTTTAGGGTAAGAATCAAACCTCCTTACCCTTTCAGTGCTGAAAACACTATAGACTCCCAAACCTGGAAAAAGCTCAGCTTTGTCACAGTGATTTAATTCCATTATGTATTTCAGTCATTCAAAGACTCAGTATCACAAAGTTCAGCACTAACATTGCAGCTATCACATTCAGGTAGAAAAGCCACCTTTGTGGTGCTCAGTAAGGACACAGTTTTCAGTGTAGCAAGGTGTTTTTCAGCTATGTTATACAACACTTACTAAATAACTACCCATTTCCTTCAGTACAAAAATAGGCTGGCTCCTAAGATGATTAATCCTCGATCGAGGTGAAAAGTGCAAGGTCTTTTCTTACTAGGCAGGGATTTTTGTTCCCAAGTGAAAAGTCATACTAACATAAAAAAATATTACAACACTTACAAATTTTAGAATCAGTACCACAGTACAACCCCAAATGAAGATAAAAATGTGTTTTCAACAAGGGCTAGGAGAGAAGATGCTTACACTTCTTCATGTACTAATAGCAACTTTCAAATCATAAAGTTTAGAAAAGCAGGTACATTTCAAGACAACCCACATCTTATTCTCCTTTATATCAAACATTTACCTCATCATCAAATGAAAACTGAAATACCACCAATATAGCCTCAAAAAAAGGAATAAATGTCATCACAGTGAAGAGAACAGAAAAATTTTGCACTGACTTCAGTAGAAGAAAGCAAGAAAAGAGAATTGAAATAACTGAACCGTACAAATGGGTGCAGACTATATAAAGTAACATGAAAAAACCTAACTGCTTGCTAGCCTTACAAATCAAACAGCTTGTATCACCAGCAAGATGATTGGAACACTACTTCAGCATTTGTGGAATGAATCATAAATCCAGCCTCTCCGTCCTAAAAATGCTTCTATTTAAAAGATGATGCAACAAAAAAAGCACAAGCACATTTGTATATACAACCAGAAATAGTGACTTGAATATTATACTGTCAAAGGCTTTTCAGTTTACCTGTCATACTGAACTTGAATTATTTCAGTTTAAAAGTCAATCACTCAAGCATTTACTAATTAGGAAAGACATGGCTGATATAGTTGTTATAAATGAACTTTGCTTGAATGGTAAGTTATTCAAAAATTGTACAATCACGAAGACATACTCATGGAAATCCGTGTGACATCTTTTAAGGACTATAACAGCTGACAGCTTTGAACCAAGAGTAACTGACCAGTGATCAGAGAACTCCTACCATAGAATGTTCTAAAAAGTCAACCTTTTAAAAGCATATGTAAAAATTCAGTTCAGGGAAAATTGTATCATAGTTCTTCAGTTCAAAAAATTTGCAACATCACATTTCTGTTGTCCTTAAAATAAAATTGACTAGCTTCCAGCACTGATAATTTCCCCACTGAATTCAATGAGTGTAGCACACAGCTTAGATAGGCACATGATGTTCTTTACATATGCAAAGTTCTTCGTTTATTGTAACTTTCTGCTAAAATTTCTTTTCCCTACCCATTTTTTTTTCCAGAGATTTCTGCCTGGAAGGCAGAAAGCTTAAAAGGACATAAGCAGAGAGAAGGTTGTTCAAACTCAATGCTTTGCTTTCATGCACACTGGAGAAATCTGCCAGCAGTACACTTCTACTTCATCAAATCAGCAAGAAACAAGATTGCTCTTCAGTCGACATTCAGAAGCACCAGCCTGACAATTAATACAGGCATGTGACACTGAACAAGTAGGGAGAAGGCAAAGGGAAAAATCTTTACTTAAATCCAGCCATAAATTTCACAGAACTTAACAAATTCACTACAAGGTTTAACTGGAGAAGGATAATTAGAAAACATACTACAGCAGATATCGAAATACAGAAAATGCCACCTTTGTGGCCACTCAAAAAAACCTAAAAAATTAGAGCATGGAATGCAGGTTGAATACCAAATAGCTGCTTTTCTCTGTCAAACCACACTTTGGAAAATTAAGGAAATTCTTCACTTGACATCTCAACACATCAGTCACAGCAATCAAAAACACCCATGTGGATGGAGTGCTGTTTCATTTCCAGCTCTCATTAGCATAGAATCCCTTTCTTCATCTGTCTTGCCCTGTCTATTAATGGGGATAATTATGCTGACCTCCTTTATAAAGCGCTTGAAAATCTACAGTTAAAAATGTTCCTAAACAAGTAATTATATATAATAGCAATCATGTATCAAACTTGAGTTATCAACTCATCACATGAAAGCAAGAATCTGATTGTTCCTGGAATTAGTACACAAAATTCAATTTCTCCACCGACATTAGCTTCCTAGTACTTCCATCATTATTACAACAGCTGCATTATGCTAAAATGCACTAAAGAACCTGTCTACCACTGACTGACATTTTGAAGATTTTCCAAGCTTCAAACAACAAAAGACCCAGGACTTTTTTTCACTCATAATTTCCATGTTAGTAATTTCCATCTTGTTAAACTTTTGACCAGCGTCAAGCTCAGATGCTATTCTGAATCTGCAGCCCAAATTGTTGCAGTGGCTCCAACCTAAAATAGGCTGTAACACTTTGCAAGTGTATTTTCCTGTTATATACATCAACCTCTTTCTCCTTACAGGGGCTGGTCTACAAGGACACATTTTCATCATCGCCACTCATTGTCACCAGTTCCTCTTCTTCTTTCCTCTACATCTGTATGTTACTATCCACCTTTCAGCCACACACAATGCCCGTAATCATTCAATGTGTTTGATGTGCACGTTTTTCTTTCATCTTGTGCTACGAAAAATGAAAAAAAGGTGAGAGGATTGGTTATAAAATTAAGCTACTTACCAACTATTGCCAGATTATGCTCTGAGCCACATGCGATCTGAAAAAGAAATAGGAATGACTAAATCAGAACCTGCTTGCCAGTAAGGAAGACAGTCACAATTACGACAGGAAATTAAAAATTAACCTGAAACAAACAACTACAGTTTGTAGGACGCAAAATCAAGGCTGAAGTGCTCTCACTCTTAAATGGAATTTCATTTGTAGCCTCACTTAGGAGCTTAGTGGCAGGGGTGCATGTTTGTTTGGTTTTTTAATAAAGAGGCATTTTCTTTTCAAAATGCAGTCACCAATGACAGTTCAATCCTTTCAAGCAAGACTGGCCACGATTCTGCAAAAACATCACACCCTTGACAACACCCACTGAATCCAACAAGAGGCACAGAGCAAACACAGATTAAGCCCTACAGAGACAGCTGGGAATCAAAAGGGTGATGAAGATCTCCATATCTCTTATCTATACTGTTTTTCCAGATGACCCCTGAAGAACTGCTCAAGGTACACAGGCTCAGTGTGCTAAACCTGACGTGATATGATCCCCACGGTCATTTGCCTAGAACAGAGAAAAACTACCCTAGGACTCAACCCTTCCATTAGCTCATTAATGATGGAAATCAGTAACAAATTTCTTTTCAAAGCAGACTTATAGTCAATGTATTTTTCATCCTTCTTTGCAGCTGCTGGGAACATGCCTGATGTTTAAGCTGCTTTAGTGTACTGAGTTTTTGTACGTTCTCCACCAACAACGGTAATACAGGCACCAAGAGCAGGCCCCTGTCCTACTGCAAGGGCTCGTCTTTCCCACAGCATTCTTTTTGCAAGGTCACCACTGGCATAATTGGCTGATGCAAGAGACTTCACTTCACACAAGGTTACTCTGCTGAGTGTCCTCAAGTTTTTAATTTAAATGAAAGCAACCCCCTCAAAATCCTGTATCCGGTACACTGTCTTGTAACTACTTGCTCATTATACCTACTACTGAGCTGGAGAAAATTAATAAGCACATTCTTCTTAAAGTATATTTGCAATGGCAAAATACAATACAGGAGTATATGCTCAATTATATTAAAAAATAGAAGTCCATACCATCAAAAGTTTATATGGTTCTGTGCATGCATAACTTTATAGCTTTTACAGCCAGAGAAACAGCTATAATCACCTCCACATCTGCAGAACATAAACCCATAGAAGTTAATAAAACAGACCTTGTGGTCAGCTCACTGTGCTTGAGTATTTACTGATGAGGAGACACCCAAGACTGACACACTGAGCAGCTTGAGCACTCGTGTTACAAATGAACACCACAATCCCTACTACTCACAATCTGCCCGTGTCACAGCTGCTATAGGAAAACATTTGGGCAAAGCCATCCCAACACAACAGTGGCAAACAAGAAAAGAAAGACTCCTTGGGATAAGGGTGCTTAGACAACACATTAAAGCATTTGGGAAAACAGAGCAAGAAACATAATTCACATTCCAGCATGGACTCATCCTCAGAAAAATCAAGACAAAGCAGCAGGAAAACCAGTGCCTTTGCAAGAGCACTAGCAGGACTGCATCAAGTCTTTTATTCCACAATACTGCAGACAGGAAAAGCTAAAGTCCCAACCATTAAAATACGTAAGTCACTGCCATATCCCACATCACTATCCTTACCACAAGACAGAGCCCTGCACAGGAGCAGGGCTGGCTCCTCATGCCTATTTACTGGCTAACGTTCCCACCTGTGCTTCTCAAGCTTACAAGCTGGTGCCATGGAAACAAGATCCACACATGGAAACACATGCAAAGGCTTTCTAGCAAAAAAGCAAAATTCTCTTCTTCACCAAGTGCTGAAAAATTGGATGCATTGAAGTTGCTGCTAATAGAATAAATAAATTTTAACTGAGGTGGGAATAATCTTGGCTAATTCCCTAGGAAATACACTGACACAGGCAGAGAATCAAAAGCGTCAGCACAATAGAACTGCTCGGGCTGGTGGCTGACACTGCCAGGACCCGCTCCAGAAACACTACTTTAAAAAAGGGAAAAATAAAGAAGCCGCACACGAACAAGGTGTTATTTAGATTGTAAAAAACCTCCCCTGACAAAGCAGTATTTTTTTCCTACATCCAAGAGCAGCAGCAGACAGAGCCAGCAAACCAGATAAAAGAACGCTGGTGATCTCAAACAGCTTTGCACATGTAGCTGTTACTCTGGCCACTATTCAGAGCCTCCCACTAGCCAGCCATCAGGCTGTGAGGGAGTCAATCAAACCAGGCAGGAATGGATGTCTTATACAGCCTGGCCAGGGCTGGGGAGCTGCCCCCATGGCAGCCACTCACGGCCAATGCGTTGCAGCTCTGGGCCTGATGGGGTCCGAGCTGCAAAGCACACAAACACCTCTTCTGGGGGGGTAAAAGCCACCTCAGTGAAGTGCCAGCTTTGCTAACAACAACGGAAACCAAGCAAAATCACAAGCTGCTGAAGGCAGTGCCCTGGATTCACCCTCAACAGCACAGAGCAAGGACAGCACACCCCGTGTACCAGCAGCAGTTCTGTGCTCCAAAGTAGAATTTGCTCGATTTAGAGCACAAGGTTCACCACACCTCTGCCTTATCGCAGGGTGTCACCACCTGACAACACAGACTGACTTTGTAGGAACCCCCAAATAAAAAAAACCCTTAGAGGACTCTAAATTTAGCTCCCTGGAACACCTTGTTCATCATCCATGCTCCTTACTACAGGCTATACCATCCACCCACAGGATTCCTTCTGGCCTGCACACCCTATGCCTCTGGAGCTCAGGAGGTGAAGCACCACAGAGGTGAAGCAAGGTTGCCACTGCTTAATGTACATCGAAGCCTTGCAGGTACTTCACGACATCTTTCTTACAATAAGCTTTAAAACGTGGCACGCCCTTTTCTCCGTGACTCCCCACAACAGGCAACAACCAGCCAAGAATGATTGATTTGCTGGTGCAAATACAGACCAGCCAGAGAACAGCACTGCTGAACAGATGTTTTATGCTTACATTAGATGTAATAAGCTCTGCAGTCAGTGCAGGTCACTGGGAGAAGCCTGGTATTTACTGCAGCAACTATAATTTTCTGGCTACTTCTCTTCTGTCCCCACCCCCAATGTGTTGCAGAGAAATTAAATTCCAACAGACATCTGCATGCTTCCAGTGGGTAAGTACATTCAGGGATGCTTGTAAACACACAGTAATGCTTTCTAATTTGGCAATAACTTTACATTATGTTTTAATTGAAAAAAAAATCACTAATCTTAACGACAAAGCAGAGAGACTGTTACTGAGCAAAGCACTCTTTGAGCTAAAGAAACACAACCCCCTACACAGAAAACAAATCACACTGAAGTTCTCAGTTTGGAGGGAAATTTGAGAAGAGTTGTGAAGGATATTGTGATCTTTATATAAATGATCTCAAAGCACTTGACAAATGTCTATAAGGCAGGCAAAGAATGCTTAGGGACCATTTCACCCAGAACTTATTTACCTTATTATCTGTGCTGTTTCAACCATATATAAATAGTTCGTTTCCTCCCTTAAATTGTGTGCTAGCAAGCTGTTTTCTACCTAGCAATGGCTGTGGTTCAGATGCATCCATCCATCCAGATTTAACACGTGTGGTGTAAGCAGCCAAGGGACCAGCATTTTATTAATCATAAATAGTATGATAAATAGCATAATCACAGACATAAGCTGCAAGGATGGTGAGGAAAGACCTTAGCACAGCAACCACGAACTCTGGGCAAAACACCAAGATCTTTCTGCAGCCTACCTATATGCTTATGGCCCAGTGCTAACAAAAATTAATTGACTGAATGTAAAATCAGTGGGTTATGCAAAATAGAGAAAATATTTCACTTAAGATTAAAATATTTTTCTATCTTAAAAGCACTACATGAAGAAGTAAAATAATGTTTAGTACATGTTATATAAACATTCCCATATATATGTGTGTGTGTACATATATATAAAAGATTATATATATATGCATATTATGAAGAGAAGGTTATCTACTAAAGAAGATGTTTATCAGGGAAGAAAGTTCCACCACCTTTTCTATCTGGGATAGAGATCTCACCTTTGCAGACAGCAAACAAACATACACAGGACAGGACTCCTGTGGATGTTTAGATATACAGTCTCCCTTGGATTTCAAAATGTAATTAAGAGACAAAAACACCTTTTGTCAACCATCCCCTAAGGGACTTCTGAGCACTGTAACAAAACAAGTCTGACGAAGTGTGTAAAAATCCCAGTTTCAGGCTAGTACCATGACCACAAGGCTGTTCTTTCTTCTCTTTCTGTAACCCCAGGGCTTTGACTGAGGATCTGCTGTGCAACCCACCAGGAAAAAGACGGAATCAGAACTGCAGGCAAGGTCAACCTCCCACTGCAGCAGAGGGGAAGGGACAGTACAGGAGAGGGTGCAAGGAAGAGGCACAGGGAGTTCGACTCACAAGAGGGATTGCAGAATGAAAAATCACAAGCATCCCAACATCAGGGTGTTTAGCTAGAAAAACAAAAATACCTCAATGCCATTTATTTTTGTTTCACTGCCCTATAAATGCATGTTAATTCCCCTCAGTGCAATTATTTCCCAAAACATGAAAGGCTGTGGAGGCTTCCATCACTTCTTAAGAGATGAGAGAATGATGTACAAAGAAGATTTTCAAGGATGAATGAAGATACGATGTTTAAGTTGCACGCAGATTCTAGTTTCTGTCGTTCTAATTGCACCAAAGCTTTTTCCAGGGGAGAGAGGGCAGGGGGGAAGGAAAGGAAACCTTTGAAAGGGTGGGCACATTTGGGCAAAGTACTTTTATCCAGGACCATAGCCATGGTGTTTCATGTCTTTTGACAAATTTCACTGTGAGGAAATTGCCAGGGCTAGAAGATGGCAAATTTTATTCCTTCTGAGATCAGAAGTCCTAATGGAAGGAGATGAGGTGACCGAGAGACTGCAGATCAAAGCTTACATAAGACAGGGGAATCTTCTCTCCTGGAGCTGTTCTTCCATGTCCTTGATCAATGTATCGTAACAACAATTTGTACTGTTTGACACACTCAGTGCAACTACATTTGTATGCAGAATTCTATTGATGTATAAAAATAAAGTAAAAGGAATCTAATTAGCAAAGCTGTCCTGCTTCCAATGATCCTTTACTAGGAACTCTGTGTTCCTCTTCTGGATCATTTGACTCCTGATTGATAAGAAAGCAGCTTGCTAACCTAGTCACATTCCTTGGCGAGCACAAGACTAAGTTCAGTTTAATGCAGAACATGTTCCTAGCTGCTGGCTGCAGCAGGTGAAAAGTAAGAGGCCCAGTGTCCTGTAGTTCACAAGACATTTCCCATTTTTCATCCATCTAACAATCTTATTTTCTACTTAAGGCAGATTTTTTTGTAGCTATGTGATTGGCTTTTTAGTTTCTATGTAGTTTTACTTTCCACTACACAAAGAAAATTCACAGAGGAATTTAAACTGAACCCATGTACCAAGGTCTGGAAGAAAACATTCCTTCTCAAAACACACCTGACCAAAAGCTAATGTGCCACCTAAGTGGACCTTTGCAAGCATGGAGGAAGAGAGGAAGCTTTAAGACATTGCCAGGATGCAGTAAGCTTTCAAAGAAAGATTTTATAGCTCTGTAGCTTCCAGAGTTATGATCTATGCCCTCCATGCCTGAAAGTAATCCCAAGTCTGCGTCACTTGTAGCATGAGACACAAAATGCTTTTCCCCCGTGCAGCATTTCCCTTGCTTCTCCACCCACTGTTTTCAGAGTCCCATCTTCCATCATTCAATATCCTGCCCTGCCAATTGTCTTACAGTCACCAAAAAGCCATCTGGCCAACACCAAGAGTTTGCCTTTACACCTTCCATGCCACGTGTGACATATACATATGTCTCTGCACACATTCCCTCTCTGTGACACTAACCCCACATGAGAAATTGCTCTGCTCACCACTGACTGAGCACCACACCTCCAGGAATGCCTTCTCGTGGTTAACAGGGTGTGGTTGCACTTCTGTGATTCAGTTGGTGCACCTTAGGTCTCAACTGCTTGCATGAGATGGAAACATTTGTTTAGTACAAAGCAAAAAAAACAAAACAAAAAAAAAAAACCCACAAGTAGCAACAACGTAAAAACCCAACCACTAATAAGAAAAAACCCTCACACACAAAAAAAGACCACCCACACTTGCACAAAAACCCCCCAAACAGCCAAAATAAAACCACATACCAAAAACCAACTAATCTTTTGGTATCAGATAGGAAACACCACAACCCCAAAACCCTGTCATTAGTGATCAGGCACAGGAGATGGAAATAAAAGATGGAAAGAAAAGCTAGCTGTTAAAGCACTCAACATTTTCACAGCAGATTTACATCACAGCAATCCACGAGCGCCTCCTAAGTCTACTTGAAGGCATGTGAGGTCACACTGAAAAACCAGTCACGTTGAAAAAATTAAATATGGACTGTTTGCCTCAAGTTGAGGATGGAAAGACTGAGGACGTCAACACAGAGTAAGATCTGTGTCCACCAATGAAAAGAACCTCATCTTTAGATGACTCCAGAACAATACGAAAGTTGCTGAGATCTCAGTAAGAACACTCAGTGGGATTAGGTTTTAGTAGAATGACAAGAATGTAGCCAAAACAAGTGTGATAAAAATCTTTACAAGCCAGCAAGGTCAGCTGGCTCTCCTCTCCTGCCTGAAGATTTTCCAATTAGTTCTTATATCCTTCTTCAGGCAGTTCTCTTCCTTCCTTGGGGTTCAGAAAGCATTAGCGTCTTTCATTCCAGGAAAATCAAGCTCTGCCACTTTCATATCCCTCAGCCTCACCAGTCCACCAAAATTCTCCATTTTTGTAATCAAGACCTCTGCCACAAACCAATTTTGTCTGTCCCTTCATCATTTTTAAAACGAACCAAGTCATGGTCGTTCAATTTCTGCTTGTTTCCTGTAACAAACTCTCCATTCAGTCTTCATTATATTGTGAAAATTAAGACTAAAGTATCCCTTCTGACTGATACAGAAATCATTCATCACAGCAGTCCTGTTAATGTGTATGTACTCCTAAACTTACGACTGTGCAGTGCAAATCCCACAAGGCCAAAACCTTCACTAACATTACAGACATCCAGATATGAGCTAGAGGAATGGGGTCTTCAGCAAACGCACCCAAGGGAACTTCTTCACCATTTGTCTCAAAATTACTTTGATTTAAATTGTTTCATGCACAATTCCCAGCTCCTTGCAGTCTCAGTGCCACTCTCTCCTAAGCCGAATGAGAGGCACAAAGATGAATACCTTACAATCTGTTTGGATTTGCTTTGGGGACTACAACTGCTTTGCTCTTTATTTGAGGCTACAAACGCCATTTTGACATAAGAAATTAAAGAAATCAATTCCACAGAAACACAAAGTTTCAAAACCTCCTTATACACTGATTTGTCTCCACCATCAACACACGCATCCTTATGATCAGATTATTCTGATGTTTTCAGGTCAAGAACTGTGGCTTGCAGCATGCAAAAACCCACTTGGTATCTGTCTTTTCTTTCTATGCTATTGTACATGAAAACAGCAAAAAGACAAAAGTTCACTATAGCATATAAATGTCATCATTATCTATCTGAATGTGCTAATTTCTAGTACTCTGAAATTAATGAAATGGTTCTGTTAAACAATGATTACAGACAAACATTCTGTCAAAGTATATATCATTATCAATCATTTTATAGGCTTAGAATAAAAGTCATGACAGCACATATTATTATGCAACAAAACATTGAATTCCATTTAAACAACTACATCCTTTTGTGGCTGTATAACTGCAGTTCTAACTTTTTCAACGGAATCTGGGTTTCCCACCTCTTTCTTTGTGGCAAAACAGTCCACCATTTTTATTGCATTTGGAATCTTTTCTGGAATACCCAGTGCAGCTGGGGAGACTCAGAATGCAATCAAATGTACATATCATGGGCACTGAGCTCTCTCAGGAGCTCAGCTCCCCCCTAACTGTGCTGTTACTGCAAGACGTGTCGCTACAATTCTTCTCCACAACAAACACACCGCAGTGAACTCGGGACACGCAGCCTGCAGGATTACACAATAGCACAAAGCCTGGCATTTTTTCTGAACTCCAAAGAAAAATAGCACTTCTTATAAAGTTCATACCCTCAAACAACTGACTGTCAGGGTAATCTAATTGGATGCTGTGAAGAGGCAGACAGTGTCCCTAAAACACCCCCCTTTAAAGGAGGCAAGTGCTGTAGTGTGGCCGTGGCTGGGGCAGCCACTTCGTTAGGGCCAGAGGGAACTGGCCCCACCAATGTCAGGTCTGACTTTGCTCACCCTCCATAACCCTTCTTTTCTAGCATGTGGGGTTTTTTGAACATCCTTACAGTATTTTCTCCTCTAACATGCTTTTCACCCATGCTATCCTTCATAAATGCATCCAAAACTGCTGGCAGTACTACCAAAATAATACCACTAACAATGCCATTATGGAATACTACCCTTATTTTGTAGTGCAGAGGCTTTTCTGCTTCTTCCAGCAGTAAATCCAAATTTATGATAGAATTTTAAACATCTCAGTTCAACTTCCAGCCCTGGGATGTGGGAAGTCTAACTTTCAGGGAAATTACTAAATGTTCATGGAAGCTCTCATGCAAAATCGGATTGAGCTTTCATTTCTGTGCTAGCCCTGCTGACCTTAAGTGTGTATGGCTGCTTGTGTAAACTGGCAGTACATAAGTACAGTGTCACTGAAGGGAATAAAAAAACCTACTTAATTTCCAAAACATTTTATGTTATTTGAGAGAACTGAGCAGGTTATTTAAAGTACAGAACCACTGCTGCGTAATATCATTAGAAGCATCCCTTATTGGACCCAATGCCTTCGGGAAATATTATTCAAGATAACTAGCAGCTTATCAAGAATGCAAATCTTTGCCTGATTTCCAGCATGACACTCACTGACCCCTCCCTCCCCCACAAACATGCACGTAAAAATAAAAATGTTATCAACTTAAATCATAGCCAAAAAAACACCAGCACATTAAAAACTTCTCCTAAAATATGACAAAATAAATAACAGAGGAAAACAAAAACATTTTTCATACAGCAACTACCTCAACTTGAGGACAGAATTTTCTTGGTTCATTTACTTTCCAGAAGAGCTGCAGGCATGCAGCTTCTGTATCCTTGTACAAAAACACCAAGCCATGAATTTTGCTGACTGTCCGCTCCCTTAACTCTCCAAATAAATGGTGCTTATGACTTCAGGGTATCATGTAACTCTGCTCTTCAATGTTGGATTCTCTGTTTCTGTAGCACTTACTAACAGCACAGCTCCCTAAAGCGAGCTTGCTGGAAATAAATAAAATGTAAACTTGCTATGAGTACAATGCAAAAATTAATAGGAAAGCTCTTCTGAATAAATAAGAATACCATTTGAAAGGATTCAAATAGAGACTGAGCCCTAATGCTAGACACAGGGGAAGAATTAGGAAAAAAAAACATGTCTGAAGTGACTCTACACAGCTGATAAAAACACGTATTTATTAAAAAGCTAAATTATAGAATCATAGAATCATTTAGATTCAAAAAGAGGTTTGAGAACATCAATAAAGATATTGAACAGGACTGGGCCCAACACTGGGCCCTGGAGAACACCACCTGTGACCAGACACCAGCCGGATTTAACTCCCACTTCCCACCACTCTCTGGGTCTGACCATCCAGCCAGGTTTTTACCCACCAAAAAGTGCAGCTGTCCATGCCATGGCCTGCCAATTTCTCCAGAAGAACACTGTGGGAAATGGTGATCAAAGCTTCACTAAAGTACTGGTAGACCACACCCACAGCCTCCTTCCTCCTCATCCACCAAGCAGGTCACCTTGTCAGAGGAGATGAGGTTGGCTGAGTAGGACCAGCCTTTCCTGAACCCCTGTCTGGTCCTCTGGTTGTCCTGTACATGCCACGCAATGGCACTCGGGATGATCTGCTCCATGACCTTCCCAGGCACCAACATCGGGCTGACAGGCCTGTAGTTCCCCAGATCCTCCTTCTGGCCACTCTTGTGGCTCAGTGTCACATTTGCCAACCTCCCCAGTGTGCCGGGACTGCTGATAAATGATGGGAAGTGGCTCAGGGAGCAATTCCATGAGCTCCTTCAGTACCCTTGGGTGGACCCCTCTGGCCTGAAGACTTGTGTGTGCCTAAGTGCTCAATGACCATTTCCCCTTAGATTATGGGGGCTTAATTCTGCTCCCTGTCTTTCAGGGGGCTGGAACCTGGAGAACAACTGGTCTTAGTGTTAAAGACTGTGGCAGAGAGGGCATTACACAGCTCAGTTTTTTCTCACCCTCTGTCACCATGTTTTTCCCCATCCAATAAAGGATGGAGATCCTCCTCTTGTTGCCTATGTATTTATAGGAAGATTTTTTTTGTCTTTTATGGAAGTAGTCAGATTGAGTTCTAGTTGGCCTTTGGCCCTTCAAATTCTCCCTGCATGACATTCCTGTAGTCCTCCTGAGCTGCCTGCCCCTTCTTCCAAAGGTGATAAACTCACCTTTCCCTTTGAGTTCCAGCCAAAGCTCCCCATTCAGCCAGGCTGGTCTTCTTTCAGCACTTTTTTCAGCACTTTCACCAGCTCATTTTTCAGCACTTAAGGACAGCCTGCTCCTATGCCTTTAGGATTTCCCTGTTGAAGAATGCCCAGCCTTCCTGACTTCCTTGCCCTTCAGGATTGCCTCCCAATGGACTCTGTCAACAAGGCTCCCAAACAGGCCAGTGCCTGCCCTCTGGAAGTCCAAAGTAACAGTTCTGCTGACCCCCTTCCTTACTTCTCTCACTTCACTTCCTACAAAGGGAACAGGATGGATAGCGAGGGTTCTGCATTGTGAATTCATTTAGAGTTCTTGAATCAAAACTCTAGAAGAAGTTCATAAAGCTTGATAAATGGGCAAGACTGAGACAGACAAAATTTACCATGGTCAAGTACAGCATAATAAATCTCTCTGGATACGAAAAAGAATCATGTAGACTGTTCACATACACAGAGAGATTCTAAACTAGTTGGAACCTCTCAGGGGAACTATATAGTGTCACTGTGGACGATTCACCAGAAATATCCATTCATTGTGTAACTGCAACACAAAAAGCAAGAAATTAGGTTACTTTAGTCCTAAGCACACAAACAGTCCAGGTAATTTTTTAATACTAGTGACTCCAGTAGAAACACGTATTTGATAAAGACTTCAATTTACACTGATATTTCTAGGACCTCTCAGAGCCAATATAATTTTTTTATGGCTTTTTCATTTTTTTGTTATTGTAATTGTGTATCTTTATAATATCCTGATCAGAATGCTATACACTGTCCAGGCAACTGCCTGACAGAAATCCAAGTATATTAGGCCTGCATCTGACAATGAGGCATTTATCAAGCTTTTATCTCATAAAAAATAGGTATCACATTAGACTGACAAGATATATTTTCCATAGTCACATACTCACTGCAAGCAACTACACCATCATCCTTTAAACTTTTATTGATCAAAATTCATGTCAGCCACACCATTACTGAGCCAAGGCAAATACCAGGCTGACAGGCCTAAAATTATTTGAGTCATTTTGTTCAGTCCTTTAAAATGCCGGCAGGGCATTGTCTTCCAACCAGTCTTCTGAAACTTACCTGACGTTCTGGGAAAAAATTATTAACATCAACAACCTATACAGCACTTGGGCATTCTCTCCTTAAATTCTGAAAAGGAAAAGGTTCAGCCTTGATTTTTAAAATTCTGTCTCTAGAGGCTGAAAAAATGCTGGTATGGAGAAGAGAATCTCATCCCTTTATGATACTTCTGCTTTTTCCCCCAACTGCAAAATAGAAAATACTACTAACACAAAATCTGCTTTCCCAGGGTTTTGCCAGTAGACATATTTAAGATGTTTTAGTACTGGCAGTGTATAGTCTCTTGTATTTGTCAGAGAGCAAACTCACCCTCAGTATCACAGCTCTTTTCCTATCCCTCTTAAATGGAGCTGGTCATTTTGTGCTGTAGTAGATCACAGGCCAGGCTGCAGCCAGTGCCTTTTGTTTTTCTTCAGGGGAGTGGAAAGGATTTCCCATCTGCTGGATACCCCTTAAACCTCTTATTCCCAACTTGGTAATGACTGAGAAACAGGTAATGAAGCTTTTAATTTAAAATGCCCCTTTCAATCCTATGACCCTACTTGATTCTTCCTGAATAAATTGTAACCACAGATGTTCACATTGCAATTACAACCTTTCCCATAAGGTTTCATACTGAAGTATTTTGTTGTATCATGGCTTAAAGGAGAGCATTTTGTTCTTTGATATAGACTAGAAGGGAGTTGGCTAACCTAACCAAGGTGAGGACAGCAGAGATATTGTCAGTGACTTCCTGCATTAATTCATCTGTCTTCCTTCTGCTCAGAAAGATTACAACATTCCCACGTGCACAGAAGTCAGGCTGCTATCCTCCTACTGTTAAATCACATTTTTCCTGTTGCTCTCACAGGGTGGCTCTGTAACAGCGCACAGGAATCATCCAGACAGACAAGACAATTTTTCAAATAACATTTCATGAGCAGAGCTATATTCTCATTATAAAAAGGAATTGTTGCTTTAAAATAACTCCTGAAGACAGAAACACATTCCTTAATACTACTAGAGAGTCATTGTGAAATATACTGATTAGAAATCCCTTCACAATACCTGTTTTCCTTTCAGATTATAAAATACTAGTTACATAATATGTGGTTTTAAAATTCTAGCTTCATCTAATACAACAGTCTATGCCACTTGACAGAATACAAAACATAGAAACTCTCAAGAATGGAGTTTTAGTATCTTTTATTAAAGTAGCAGCATTTTTGCAACAGATGAAAAGTACTGCAGGTTATATTAAAGTCAACAGCCCACCAGATTTCACCACTAATTACAAAACACACCCACCTCTTGTGCATTTGTAATTCCAAGTGGCATCACTGTTTAGCTGGAAATCAAGAGGCAGCAATTCTTCCTCTTTCAGAATCTTCCAGACATTTGGTGAACTCATTTCACCCAAAGCAAAATAAGCAGCCCAGCTAAGAATAACAACAACAGGAAACCCCTTCCTGGATATTCTTGAATCTGATTAGACTGAAGCAGCACTGCATAAAACAAAAAGCCACCCTCACCTGCCTTGAGTTCTCACTCAAGCAGCTTCAGAGGTGATTTACTCTCACAAGGAAGGTCATCATGTGCAAGAAGGTTAAGAACTACTGCTCAAGTGTGCTGTGCAGGAGGTGAACTGTGTGTTCTCCTGCCCACACATGATTTACACACTGGCAAATACCAGGAGTATTGGAGCCTCTCAGTAACCAAAGATTTTGCCATTCTGATTTGAGCACTCTCTGGCCAACACACCTTTCCTGGACACAGAATACTTGAGAGCTGGAGGTCACATTGTCTTCCCAGTCCATTAATGCACATGGGGTTAAGCATTTACTTCTTTGCCCAAGCTCTCCAATATCCACGCTAAATAAAAGCTACATCCTCTTAATGGAGGTGGTCTCTGCACAGCATGGCTGCCCTGCCATTACCATTTCAAATAACAATGGCAATTTAAGTCCATCACTTCCAATTACTCAAAACACATTTAACCAGTGCAGACAGGAAAAAAAAAAAGAGACTGATATCTGATTTTCCAACTATTTCAATATATTGTGTTATCATCATTGTCTCTAGCAGATTTCACCTCAAAAATATCTGAGGTGTTCCAAAGGACAAAGCAGCGCTTCATTCCCAACTAGTTGGCCAAAAAAACCCTGGAATGGCAGTTTTAAGCAACTTGCCTTTCCAACCTAGTGCTGAAACACTGTGGTAGTTACTGGATAGGGGAGAGTTGAGTTAGCCATAATACCTTTAGAATCATACAACCTGAAAAATATTTTGATTAATAAGCTTACTTTTAATTAAAATGTTATATTATCCAAGAAAATACTTTTTACCTGTGAGGGAATTTCTGTTACATTTCATGTCTTTCTGAATCTTTACAGCTTTGTCACATTTGCACACAGCATGCAACCATTTTTCTTACTAAATGCCTGAAAAACCTTTTTTTTTTAAAAGATCTTGCACCTCCCCAGTTGCTCAAAGAGTGTTTCACAGGACTACTGCTGGAGATGGAAGAAATCCATTCCTGAGCTCAGAGGATCAAAATATTCTGTAATTCAACTGATGAGCATCATTTGTCACCCATCAGACAATTCCGGCCATTCATTCATTGCTGAATTCTCCACATCACTTGTGCGAGGTGAAGCAAACCATCTGCAAATGTCATACACACTTCTTTTCCTGGACTACTTCTCCTTTTCCTATTCATCCTCTCTTTTCACCTCTGCAGTCTCCTACTTTCTTTTCCTTTCTGTGAGCATATCAAGGACACCCTACATTCACCCACAAGTAAAAGAACAACTGAGCTAAGTTACTGGGGAAAAAGAGCTAATAGATGAGCAAACAGCGCGTGAAGATGTTTCAGATCACTTGTAAGTGAAAACAAGGCAGTAAAATATTCTGCAGATTTTCCTGGTGGACTTTACTCTGTAGTAATGCCAGGGTAAAACGATCTCCTAGAACAGAAAGGGAACAAGGACTGAAAGTAAAGGGGAGTGCAAAGTTTCTCTTTTCCCCTCCTGCCTTGGAAAATTATCAGGCGTTTTAAAATTTCCCATATACTGTTTCCCCCTTTTTTCTTATCCTCAGTTCCTCACCAAAGAGCAGCCAACCTTGTATACAAGAGAAAGCAGACTACTACTGCTAATTTACCCATACAGAGGAACGTACTTAGCATAACCCTAAATTTATCATTATTAGGAACATATATAAGCCCATACTTAGAAACTAAGTTTCTATTTTGGACCTTCCTGAGAACAGAAGGCACTGCTAATTTTAAAACAAACAGAAATAAGAACAAGCTCAAAATTATGCTGCACCTTTAAAAAGAATAATTTCAGTATAAGACTATGATCTACGGAGTACAGAAATTTTGCTTCTTAAAATAATTTTTAAAGGAATGATTTTTCACATGCTTTTTTACGCAGGCTCCATCTTGACTAAAAAGAAGGTAACAAACATCAAAGGCTATATTGTTCATGAAACTGCCTGAAGAAAAAGGTTCTTTCAGGTCAGGATGAAGGGCAGTAACATTCACCTCAGCAATTAAGAAAATTGTTTCCATCTCTACGGGCACCAGTCTCTTGAAAACTGAAGGAACAATGTATTCAAGACGAACATGAATGAAATGTTGACCAGACAGAAACAAAGACTAAAAATATACTTGGATAACAAAAGACTCTTTTGGAGGGGGGAAAAAATGAGTAGCTAGGCAATCCATTAAAATTATTTTCCCTGGCTTCCATTCAGATGCTGTCCAAGCACAGCTTCATTGTTTGGCATGTCGCTTGCATCTCCTCACGTCACCTTCATTCTCTCACTCAGATAACCTCGGATAAAAATATACAGAGCTCTATTCTAGAATTCAGCAATATTAAACCAGCAGCCAGCAGCAAAAACTGGTACTATCTTGACTCATAAAGAATTTTTAAAGCCCTTGTGAATTACGGAGTGCAGGGAGGGTGAAAGCTTTCATCAAACTGAGGTGTAGAACTCTTTCAGGTTCACTTACAAAGCGGGACATGTTTGTTATCCATGGTGAGAGGGACATGCAGTTACTGCATCTGCACATTCCCACAGGAAGGTAGTGCAGCTGAGGGAAGGGAATGCTGAATCTGACATCCATTTCATCAGCCTGATAAATTTTAGATTAATTACAGAAGATTATTTCCCACTTCACTTCCACATCAACGGATTTTTTTTGCTTCTCAAGCCTCTTCAAGGCACAATATTGGTACCCTTCAGTTATCTGCCACTAAAACACAGAACGGGACTACACATGCACCTAACTGTTCAACAGAATATATATTAATGTGTGTGTATACATACATATATGGAAAGAAAAAAATATTTATCCAAGTGAAATTGCAGAAGGTAATTCTGGTTGATGGAGCACCCCCCAGCAACCTCTCAAAGTAGCAGAAAATTGCACCATCAAGCAGACAGGGATATCATCATCATCATCATCATCATTATTATTATTATTATTATTATTATTTTGGTTTAAGAAAATGCTGACATTTTATGGTTATAAATCAGGAATAGCCAGCTCACTGCCCAGTGAGCACAAATCAGGGCTCCTGCTGATGAATGGCCTTTTCAGCCCACCTTTCTGGCATCCCTTGTGCGCCCCTCCCCACTGTGCAGCACACATCTTTTCCAGTCCTCTTCCACTGCTCACTGCTGCCGCCTCACTGTCACAGACAAAAGACTCCTCTCCCTCTGCAAAGCACAAAAGGGAACATACCCTGCCCTGTTGCTGTGTTGCTGCCTTGCCTCTGCAAATCATCCTGGATTATCCCCACAGAGCAACAGAGAGACTGAGCTGCAGCCAGACATCAGTAGCCCTTCCATTTTCAGCATGGTTCTCTCTTATTAGGCAGTATGCCCAAACTAGTAGCAAAACTAAAAAGCAAAATAGGACGGATGAGTTTGATAAGGGAGGCCTTATCAACCTTTGCTGCCGTCAAACCCACCAGAAACGGGGGAAGGGAGGCACTTTTAAAGGCAATGCTTCTCCACACTGCAGTATCCAGGAGCCAGACTCGGCTGAGCACACACACAACAGACACGGTTGCCGCAGCAACGGCATCACAGGGAAATTTTTCAGCAAAGCTTCTCGCTTTTCACCAAGGTTACTTTCAGATTACCACTTAGCACGGGGATCTGTATGGATCAGACAACATCTTGCATCTGTCTGGAGCACGCCTGCATGAAAAGATGCGACGGCCACGCCGCAGGGAAGAATAAGGCACCGCACAAGTAAAGAGGGGAACTGGGCTCTCAAACCACCCAGCACACCATCTGACAGCAACAGCTTGCAAGCTAATATATTGTCACCTCACCACAGACTAGAAGTGTGAGCTGTTGGAATCAAATGTGCTTTCATCTCTTGTTTTGTTTTCTTAAAGATTACTAGCTTTCAATAAAGATCTACAGCACGTTTCTGCAATCAGGGACTTCAGTTTCTAATAGTGATCACTGCCTCAAAAAAAAAAATTCCCCAAGAAGAAGAAAAAAAATAAAACCAGGAAACATCTAAGCTGCTTGCTTGTACACACACTTTTATCGTTCCAGTAATTCTGTAAAAAGGCAGTGAAGATATACAGGGCAGCATGTGTCTTGAGAAAAAACTGGTCACAAGAAAGAGCACTTGAATAATTTGCAAGCTTCAACTACACCAGTGACTTATTTACCTTGTTTCATTTGGTTCTCCTAGTTTTTCAGATCAACAAAAACACACCATTCATTCTCCCCCTGGAATGCAAGATTTTTAGTTTTTTTACTCAAACATTTAAGCTGTGATCAATTGTCACTTCCAAAAATAAAGAACAATAAAGAAGTTGTTCAAAACATAAACAAAACGCCACTTGACAAAACACTTCTTCATCTGCTCTTTCTGCTTAACGGAGTATTAAACTTGGGCATTTTCAAGTTTTTGGTATGCAATCTCTTGACTGGAAAGCTGCAAAAGTAACCCCCACATAATCAAATGGCACAACAAAACTGCTTTGCAACTTGCTCACAGGATACAAACATCCAAAAAGACTGGAAGTTGGCAAAGAATCAAAACTGATCAAATTAAATAGGACTGTTCCTGCATTTATGTCTTGCTATCTGTAAAGATAACAGCGTGTTCCTGAAATACATCTTTGTGACAAACAATAGGTAATTTCAGCATCAATTGTGTATATATAGCTCCAAGCAAATGGCTGTCACACCATACCAGAGCTTCATTAGAGAAGAGTGCTTCAGGCTCCTCTAGAAGACAGGCAGTTCAGAAACTGTCTGCTACAAGAGCTACAGAGACACAATTATACACCCAAGTCTTGACAGTTTGGGGAAAAGAATCACATTAGCTCTGATGAGTTTTAGAAAACCTTCAAATTTCTTGGCCCTCAGTTAATAAAGGACATTGCAGCACAATAGGTATTAACTTTACCTCTGGAAGAACAGGCAAGCACAAGACAAAAGAAGCTGCTGCAACAACTTAAACAGGAACAAGCTGAGTCCTCCACCATATAAAGTCGTGACTGGGTAGCCTACGGAAGATGCTACCACATAAAAAAACCTTATTCCTGCTGCAGGAATAATTTGAGTAAAGCCTCCAGCTTGAATTAAGAAAATATGACTATATAATTACAATTGTCCTTGTGCTCTTGAAAACTTCACGCATACAGCAGCATGGTAGAACCAGGTATCAGAAGCAATGCTAGAAAAGGACACACAAAATCACAGGCACCCAATTCTGACTTACGGTGGAAAAGAAAACCTACCCCTTAAAAAGGAAGGCATCTTCAGTGAATAAAACTGGAAGGAGAGAAAGCAAAAACTATGTAGAAGAAGCTAACTCTTAGCAGGGTGGGAGAAGGGGAAGAAGGCACCCTTTAGCTACGTACATTTGGGAGCATGAGAAAAAGGTAGGTGAAATCTGTGGGAGAAGTAAAAAAAAAAACTCATCATCCTTTATCCTCAACACATCTGCACAAGAAACTCCATTTGAAAGGAGGATTTCCAATTAGAAGAATAGGAATAGCCTTATTTCAAATACAGTAGAATATTAACAGTAACGCGAAATCCTGAAACCAGAGATTTGCATATTAAGTTATCTACTGCATTTAAAACAAGCAGCTTGATTCCCTTCTCCTCACTGAACTTCTGACCAAGGTTTAGGACTGTCTGGAAGCCCTTTGCCTCTACCCAAAATAAGATAATGTTCCTCATCACTCAAACACACATCCTAAAAGCAAAATACAAGGAAGAGAAATGTTAGCTTGTAACAGAAGTCTGCCACTCCTACTCACATATTTATAGCACCAGGGTTGAGCAGAAGGGTTGTAGAATTTAAAGTAACGATAAGGATATTAAGGACTCTGAAGACAAGTAATCATATGGGGTAGCACACGAGGCACAAGGAAAAATGCAGTCTAACAGTGCAACTATCCCACTGGGAAAGCCATCTACAGGTTAATAAAGCATTCAAGGGAAATGATGATCAAGTACTGATGATACAGCTTAAAACAGCAGTTTTGAAGAGCTCCCATCCAAAACCAGAGGAGAAAGTATTGCACATTAGTTATGGGAGAAATTCCAAGTCCACGGGGCCTGAAATTAGGAATTACATTAGAATTTGTAACTGGCCATACAACTTTCCGAAGAGACTGTTTTAGTTGCAAGGTCAGAACCACCAAGGACAGAACACCTAAAGCACTGGGAACATCATCATCTCCATTAGTAACTAAAGTTAAATTACTTTAAGATATTCTTGGCCAACACGGTGTTGTGGTAAGCATTCTTATGACAAGTTTCTGCTGAGAGGAAGGGTTTGCATCCCTGAGCTCAAACTTTGAAAAGCTTCTTTAGGAAATGATTCGTTTTAATATCAATTTTTCAAGTTTTTGATTGGTGGTCCTTAAGAAAACAGCTAGCAATTTTTTTAAAGATGTAAAAATAAGTACATTTTGTGAAATGCCCCATCTTTTACTACAATAAGAAAACCAAGGCAGAAATTTGCTTAATCCTGCTTGCAGGCACAATTGTAAACTAAAAGACAATTGCAAACCCAGAAAAGCCAGAGAAATAGGTCAGCCTCTCTCCTTACAGGTGACATGGAGTTGACAGGACTGAACAGGATGAACACACTGTTCATCTCCATGGCAAGCCTGAAGAGGTTAATTTAAAAAAGAAAAAAAAAAGCCACAAAAACCCCTACATCTCCTCAAAAGACGCAGAGTTCTGAAGAACCCCTCTACAGGCCTGTCTGCAGTATTGTCAAAGGATTTAGTCATTCCACAGGGAGAGCCAAAGATTTTATAATTTTTTAAAATGAGATCTGATTAAAATTTAACACAGTTAAATAACATATCTAGGAGTTTAAATACCCTACTTCTAAAAATGATGGCAAGTGGAAATTGCAAGACAAGCAGGATCTTTGAAAATCAGCTGCTTTATGTGTCTAAAACAGCAGAGTATGACTTAAACCGGAGCTTCAAAAACTTTGGGCTACTACCTGCTCGTTCCTATCCAGACTGTCACAACACACTGCACAAGTGTGATGAGGTTTGGGTGCCTTTCATTTTAACAATCCTATTTTAAAACAAAAATTTCTGTTCAAAAGAGTTTGGCGCAAAAGAGTTACACCCCAGAGCGCTGTGTAGCCCTTCAGAAGGATCTTGACAGGCTGCAGAGATGGGCACAGCAGAACTGTCTGAAACTCAACCAAGGCAAATGCAGGGTCCTGCACCTGGGGAGGAATAACCCAGTGGAATAACCAGTACAGGCTGAGGGCTGACCTGCTGGGAAGCAGCTCTCTGGAGGAGGATGTGGGGGTCCTGGTGGACAACCAGCTGTCCATGACCCAGCAGTGTGTCCTTGTGGCCAAGAAGGCCAGTGGTGTCCTGGGGGGGCATTAGGAAGAGCACTGCCAGCAGGTTGAGGGAGCTGATCCTGTCCCTCTGCTCAGCCCAGGTGAGGGCTCACCTGGGGTACTGTGCTGAGCTCTGGGCTCCTCAGTTCAACAGATCTGGAGTTCCTGGAGTGGGTCCAGAAGCTGGAAGGCTATGAAGATGATTAAGGGACTGGAGCATTTCTCTTAGAAGGAAAGGCTGGGAGAGCTGGGCCTGTTCAGTCTCGAGAAGATTGAGAGGGTGCCTCATCAGTGTCTGTCACCATCTGAAGGGAGGGTGTCAAGAGGATGGAGCCAGGCTTTTCCCAGTGGTGCTAAGCAATAGGACAAGAGGCAATGGGCAGAAACTGATGCAGGGGAGGTTCATCCTGAATATGAGGAAGAACTTCTTTACTGTGCAGGTGATTGAGTGCTGGAACAGACTGCCCAGAGACGTTGTAGAGTCTCCTTCCCTGGAGATATTCAAAAGCCATCTGGACAATCCTAAACTAATGTGCCTGAGCAGGGAGGTTGGACTAGCTGACCTCCAGGGGACCTTTCCAACCTTAACCATGCTGTGATTCTGTGACCAAGCTAGTATTCATATGCAGCCCAATACTGCTCAGGAGAAAATCTAATTCACAGGTGACACACTGCAGGCCTAGAACAAGGCAGCACAAGCAAAGTCCAGAAAGTGAGCAAAAACCACATACAGTTACACCCTCTCCTTTCGTTATCACATTAACTGCATATCTGTGATTAAAAGCAAAAAAAAAGAACAACTAAGAAGAGCCTTGATAGCTTAGCAAGACCTTTACTTGGTATTTAAACATAAATAGCACATAAAGCACTATGTGATCTTGTCCACCATGTGGTCCATGCTGTAAATTGTCTTTTTAGGAACTGAAGTCATCTCCCTTCAGAGTGAAAGCCAGGGAATGCTGTCACTGCTACTGCTGGCACACATTTGCTTACCCCTCTATGTTTATGCTCCCTGTGTCAAGGCTTGTGAGCTGGAACAGCTTACAGAACTATACAAATCCAGAACTGGGGAGGTTAGAAAAATCTGCTTAATACACTAGGTGAAGGCAGGGCAGAATGTGAACCATGAGATGGTCAATAGATTCCCAGAGCAGCTGATTCTGAAAAGCAGCAGTGACACAGAGCATTGTCCATTTCAGTAACCTGCACTGGGAAATTCACAAGATTTATCTGCAATACCCATAAGTAGGGAAGAAAGTTCTTTTTTGTTTTGATTACTCTGCTGAATTATCACAGTAAAGCTGCTCGCGGATTTAAACATAAAACTAATGCTGCTAGCATCCATGAATTTTAATATATTCAGTTCCCTAAACTGTCTATGCTACTACAGCAACTGAAGGTGTCTCAGTCTGAGGCATTTATTCTCCTGTCTTTGAAATGCTATTAATGTAATCATTCATTTATTACACAGTCTGGAAATTATGACACTGAGGATGTCTCTTCTTTTGAGTATCCAAGCTGCTTGCAAACCAAAGCCTTGCCTTCAAAGCCATTTTCTCAGTATCATTCTACGTGCATCACAAAATGAAACAGAAGACTCTTCCGTGGTCTGAGCACTCCACAGCTGATTTCCCTACGGTCATGATGAGGAAGAGTTACTGGCAGAATGGTCATCTGCCCTGTCCGTGCTGTACCAGCAGGGATGTTCTGTTCTGCATAACAACTCAAGCAAAGATTAATTAAAGCAGGTTGAAGACAGAGGATCGTGCCCTCCGCACCGCCCCTGCTTTTCTGAGCACGAAACGGCTGCGTCCCATCTCCTGTCCTCACCATGTCTCTGAGACCCAAAGCTTCAGACAAACAGGGTAGCAAGTATCAAGCTACCTTATTTCTCCTTCAGTTTTTATTTTAACCTAATCAGTGGTAATCCCTCTGCTTAAGTCAACAGGTGTTTGGATTTACACCATTCAGCAATGCAGTGGAAGCTGAGAACATAAGAACCTTGCAGGCTTTGGCAGCTAAAGTCTGAAGGCCTCTGAACCCAGTCCTCTTCCTTTTTCTGGATTAATAATGAATTCATACTCCAAAAGATTCCTGGAAAACACTCCCTTTTAGTATGGACCTTCCCCAACTGACAAACACTTTTCTGTCTTTCCTTCCTACTCTTAGGTCTCAAATCTCAAGTACATCTTTGTGAGTGAAATATATTCCTTCTCAAATAAATGAAGTATAACGAAAACAACTATGTCGAAGGCCAAAAATTATTATGGTTTTTTTAGTCTATTATCGTCCCCTGCTTTAGATGTCCTCTTTAAGTACAGGACATGGGTGAGCACACAGTATACCAAAAGACTTACAAAAAGGGACTATTTTGAGCCACAACAATTAAGCTCCATAGTGACAAAGGCAGTCAGCAGAGGAAACAGAAGAACTTCAAAATTATCTTTTTCGGTTCCTTTCACCATTTCCTCTTACACTTGAGCAAAAATTCTTGTAACGGCTCTTCTGGGAATTTTTTTCTCCCTTTCTTTTGTAGTTTCCACTTCTCGGGTAATTTTGGCATGTCCAACTGGTTGCTTAGAGATGCTTCAGTTTTTATTGCTCTTTTTCTGTTTGTACTGTAATTTTATTCTGAATGTCACCTCTAGCAAGACTAGTTTTGCAAGTGAAGCAAGAAACATTAGGAAATGCCTTTTTAAACTACCACACCGAGGTCTACGGAGCAGCATCCTACATACCTTTTCCTCTCCTACATCTGGAAAGTGCAGCAAAGAGTGCTTAGCAACATTTAGCACTGTCTCACACGAAACAGCAAGCAAGTCTCTAGCAGACTATCTTACAGGACAGGACAGGACGGTTTTGACCTCTGGCAGTGAAAGAATGTTTTAATTAAAAGAAAGAAAGAAAAAAAATGAAATGGGCACTGCTGAAACCACCCAGGAAAGCAAGTGTGTCTAGTAGGGGAGAGAAGGCAGGATAAAAGCAGCAGCATCTCCAGCTCCCAGACATGCCCATTACCCGATCCTAACCACTTGCTGAGCCCCTCTCCTCTCCGATGCTTTGTAAGACAGTGCCATGCTGTGGACACTCTGCTCGCTGCCGCTGCACTCTGCAGTCTCTGCAGGTACAGTAGGCCTGTTTCCTGACCCACTTTCCTCACCAATCTCTATTTAGCTCTACGCTAGTGATGCTCCTGGCATGACAATCAGATACTGCAGCCTGCAGTGCAGCTCGTTACAACACACTCGCGAGCTCCGAGTAAATCCAGTGGAAAAGTACTGTATCAGCGGAGCCTAATTACACTGAAGTCATTCTCATCAACTGACGTCAAACCAACAACACCACAAAAGCGTTCGAGAGATTTAAAAGATGCCTTTTTATTTTAAATCTACTGAATCTGCTAGGCGTAAAGTAAATCCAAAAAGATCTTTTCTACTCATGGGCTGCAAATGGCAAAAGCTATTAGAGCTAGTACCTTTCCTCTGGATTACCTAATCAATCTTATTACTTGTGCCACTTAAAACCTGCCATAATTCCTTCCACTGTCATTTATTCTTAACTAGAGAGGGACTCTGCACCTTAATGTCCAGTGAAACTGTAAACCTAATCTCACTACAGCTATTAAAATTATCTTCTTACGTGCAAGAACCAAATTTCTCCTTCAGACACAGCCACTTAGAATTAACTTCAAATCCTACTTGCCCTTGCAGTTAACTTTAGATTTTACTTGCTCATACACGTGTAAGGGATAAATTTGTTTTGGAACATTAGTGATTATACCAGACAGCTAGGACTCTTCTGGCTCCGAAGTTAAGGTGCAATACGTGAATACCTCTGAGATCAAGAAACTGGAGTTTGGTCATATTTCATTTATCTGCAAAAAACCCCAGGCATCTCCCTTCCTTTGTACAGGAATATTGTAACAAATGACCACAACCTGGGCCTCAGTTAAGAAATCCAATTGCCAAGCCCCTAAGTTATATGGCAGTAATGCACTATACTATGAATCTATACTTCCTTCCTGGACACTGAAGGGAACTGGAGGGTTCTGCAGTGAACACAATGCAGGAACACCATATATTGCTAATATTTTGCATGTAGAAGGCACTGAGATATGAAACATTTAAGGGTCTTACCAACTCTCTCTTTGGCAAGACACTGTTTCTATTCAGTGGAACATTTTTGTACTTAAAAAACTCAGATCCTTAGTCAAAAAGTTTTGAGAGTTACTCAGAATCATTATACCAAAACATTTTAAGCGTCTTAAGATTAGAAACGCTGAACTTAGAACACTAAAACCAGCACAAACTTATTGACTGATGATAAATAAAAGCAGCAACAGAAAGTTAAGTACTGCAACATACCCTGTGGGGCTATGAGTGCCTTACAGGTGTGGATCATTTATAGAAGGTATTATGTTCAGGAGGGAGCATGAGGAACAATTATTCACAAAGCAGTCCCACTGTGCACTGGGTACAAGCATAAGTTCAATCCCTTGCAGGAGTTTATTCATGTGCAATATGACCAGTTTTGCTGGTAAGCAAGAACTACTACTAAAAAAAAAAAATTCTTGTAGCTTGGCAGATGCCACAAACTGATGGCATGATGGTGTGGTTTGTTGTTTGTTTTTTTTTTTGTATTTGCACTACCATAGTCACACTAATTTACTAAACAAACTGAAGATTCCCAAAAATGGACCCCAAAGTGCTTATGTAAAATCTCTGCAACAAGAAGTCTGATTATCCATTAAGTGGGATGATACCAGCCAACAGCAAGAGAAAACAAAATTAAACATCCATCAGAATGTGCAATTCATCCAAATTTCATACCACAGGCACCTATAAATATATGAGTCATTATTATAATGTACAAGGTAATTATATTTCATCACTCATTACCTTGACCCAAGGAGGACCTCTCATCTTCAGATGGAAGATGCAATCCAGACTTGCATTTTTATGACTAAGGAGCCCTGCGAGAAGCACAGCTTACACAAAGCAGCACCCTTAGACTAGCAGCTGTGTAGACACAGAAGAAACTCGACATCAAAAAACTACTGTAGACTGCATCTCTTACCCACCAGTGCCCTCACACCAAGTATTCCACATTTAAACCCAAGACAAGCAGACAGAATCCAACAGGGCTCTGCAGGGAGGACACAGTTGGGACAGTTGTTAGTGGCAGATCTACCAGAACTCACAGACACCTGGCAAACAAAGAAGGTATTCAGAGGTACAGAGCCTCTTTGTTCCTACCTACTGATGGGATCAACAACACCACTAAGAGATTATTTTGCTGCCTTGTAATTTATTGAAGATAAGATCACCCTCAGGGCAGTCCCAGGGCAAGAAGCCTGGCAAAGCAGAGATCCTCTTGACAGTTTTTCCTCAGGACTAAATTTCACAGCTCATTTGATTTTAGCTTACTGAGCCATGCACCACAAAACTGAACCTAGCACTTCGGAAGTCGCTTCTCTAACCTCACATCTACGCAATTCAAGTAGAGAATACACAAGTGAGGCCTTGGAGTTTAGGAAAAGCAAATGAATTACTATACAGGATCAGCCCACTCCAGTGACAAGTGTTTCACAAGCACGTAACAGAAACCCTCGCTAGACAGTTACACAATAACATACAAAGTCTATTTTTAGGGTCCATAAAAGTTTATATCCTTTCAAGAGACTATAGAGATCTTTGTTTGCTTTTTTAATGTGAACTTGGAAATGCTCAATATTGGCATCTAAACATCCACTGAGCCCTACTATGCTATATTTCCTTCTCCAAAGCATTTGTTACTGTTTTTAATCAAACAAAAGCTGTCTAGGAATCCAAGGTTCTAATCTGAATTGTTACTGCTTGAACACCTGTTAAAAAATTCTGGCTGCAAAAGTAGAACGGATTCTGGTTTACATGGAAAACTACGTAAATAATAAATATCTGGCAAGTCAAGAGAGCACTTGAGAGGATATAATCTAAGATGCAATCATTAAATTGCTTCTTAGTCCTGGACTATGGAGTCAGAGCAAGAGAAAAACCACAAAATAAACACTGGTTTTGATGGTTACTTTCAGTGTTACTGTGCTCCGTAGGCTGACTCCTGGTTGATTTGCAAATCCACACATGCCCCTGGGAGTGGGATCTCAGATCGTTTAGCATCATGGCAGATTTCCAGTTCTTGGCAGGAGGGTTGTTTTTCTCCATGAATCAGCAACTGTCCATCACACCACAATCTGTGAAGTGAAAAACCCACCTCATCAGCATAAACTAAACGCATGTGTGTGTGTATACATCACAGAGGACTTTCTGCTCTCTCTCGCTCTCTCTACAGCCCACATGTGAGGACTGTCATTTGCACAAGCACATACATGCCCCTGAAAGCCAGCCACACAAGGAAGTGATTTATCTCACCTTCTGCAGTCCTGTAATGCTCTGATAACACATCATCTGCATGGTAAGCTTTTAAATATTATGGTAAAGAACACAAACAGCAACCCATCCTGTTTACTGCTTTCTCCTATCAGTGGGCAACTCCAGAGCCAACCCCACTGTGATCAGCTACAGAACAGCTGCCTGTGCCTGCTGCTGGAGAGCAAAGAACATTTTCATTGTCAGATAATGCTTACCAGTAAATGCATTCTAAACACCCATCAGCAAGGAAAACAAGAGCAAATAAGCTACATTTGAAACACCTTCCTGAAACGTGCTCCAGAATTTTAACGGTTCTCTATAACACAGATGATGCTTCTAAAAAATGATAGCAAGTGAGATGAATGCTGCCCCAGTAAAGTGAAGTTATTGTCAGAAATACTCTGACAAGCTAATCGTGCATTTTGGAAATGTATTACAGAAGAGGATGTACTAATAATTCCTCATTTTATTCTTCCTGTGTGTTTCTCTTCCTGATACACAAGAGATTGCAGTATTCCTATTGTATGGCATCGCTGTGCTAATATTAAATAACAACAGATCTGCTCAAAAATGCCATTTTTTGAAGGAGGCAGGGGAAAAAACTACTATAATCAGAAATTCACTCTTGAAATTCAGCAATCAGCCACTCCCCACCCCCCATGATTCACAGTGTAAACTCCTAGAAAAACTATAACCTGATCCACTGGATGAAGCAGTTCAGCAGAATGTCTGGGTCTTCACTGTTTCCTCTGTTTGAATTCTATGTCCAAGGCATTGCAAAATTTACCCAAATTTATCTTTTCTTCCAAAATCTAATCATAAAACCTATCCTTTGGGGCTATAGATCCACAATTTCAGACTAAGCATAAATTCACTCAGTAAACTGGTCTTGTTTCTTGCAGCACTATTTCGCACATGAACTGAAGATCATCGAATACAGAACAGCCAAATTATCAAACTGCAGCAATGCTGTCGAAAGGAAAGCTTTTTTTTTCTCTCTTAAACGCAAACACGTATTTTGTTATTAACTGCATAAGGGTGATCTATGTTTACACAGCTCAGAGCTGGATTTAAAACCAATTTTAACAGCCAACTGTTTCAACTTGCATGTAAACAAACATACTGCATTTCTTCATTAGCTGGAATTTGCTGCAGTCTGTCAGCCATCTGTACTGTCTTGCATTCTGTTCTCTATTCAGAGCACCACTATCAAATGTTGGTGATATAGTATTGCTCTCTTTGGAGACACCATGACTACACTATAAATAGTTTAGAGACATAAACCACTATTTCTAACAGTTGTCTTAATATCTGCTTTCTCAGAATGCATTAGGTTGTTCTATTTCTCATCCAATTTTGGTTCTCGGTACCTTTTTTCGTGGATACAAGGAAAAAAGATTTTATTTTGGCTCTCTCAGAGGTAAAGAGCAAAAACTGCAGCCTGAGCAAGATTATCCAACTTTTGCACCCCCCAAATCTGGGATGCAGAGACCAAACCCCAGAACATAACCCTGCAAATATCTGCAGTGCAGTACAAGGGTGACTGCAAAGTGCACTAGAGCCAGGCTGTCCTTAAACCAGCTAGTTCAGGTGCTAGAGCCAGCCCTGGGGCGCCTGCACAGAGAGGTGCCAGCTGACCCACGCACCCACTGAAGTCACATCCAACTGAACCCAGCCTGGAATCCTGCACTGTGCTGCTGCAGCTCTGTGCTGGAGCTCAGGAGCTCCCAGAGCCTTGCAGAGCCCCACAGCTCACTCCAGCCAGCTCAAACACCAGCACACCCCTGGCTCTAGCAGGAGGGAGCACAGCACAACCCGGTCGGTGCCACTTGTCCCCAGCCTTTCCCTGAGGTCACCGTGCCTGCAGACGCACCCTTGAGCAGCCTTACAGCCCCCTGAGCTCTGCTTTCCCGATGGCAGCACTGCATCCCACACCTTGGGGCTGTCAGGAGGCTCCCAGAAGCCAGTGCTGCCACCACCAGTCCCCTCCAGCCTGCAGTCAGACCCTGGGTTCTTGGGCTGCTCTGAACTGCTCCAGCTCTCCAAAGCAATTCCAAGGGGACTGCAGCACAGCTGAGGACACCATCCAGACAGTTTAGCTACTGATCTGAGCAGTGCGTACTACTTTCAAATTTCAGAGGACAGGCAACAGTATCTTCAGAAGAACACAGCTCAAAAATCCAAACACTTAAATAAGGGGCTTTTGTAGGTTGCCGAGTCATCCTCTCTTTTAGGAAGTGAAGAGAACTGGCAGTGAGACAGGAAACCTGAAACACAACTTAAACCCCAATTTTCCCTCTTCTAGGGACAGCAGAGCACTCGAATATTACTTGCATAACCAGTACCACTTGACAAGTGATGATGCAACCACAAACCACAAAGCTACTTGATATCCATGTCAGTTTTTCAAAGCAAAAGCTGCCTCTTCAAATATGGCTTTTTAGCTCACCCAGTGGATGAGTTTAAAACTTTTCAGGAAGAACTTGATGCTCTGCCTTTAAGTTGACTCCCAGACTTACGTCATACTTCTGATTTCAGACCTGCAGTGCTATAAACCCACCTTCTCCCAACAGAACGAATTTGCTGCCCTCCAGGAACAGACTCGTGGCACATTCGTGCAACACCAACAGAGCCGTCCCTGATTGGAGGTGTCAGAACTCTGAAAGCTGATCTTGGTGGTAAAATTACCAAGAAGTGAACATGCCTTATTCTGAGAGATCCATTTTGGCTTCAATTCTCAGTTTCTGACTGAGGAAAGTGTGGTGAAACACTATCTAATTTTATTATCCTGTCAGCTATGTACAAAGGAGAGCAGGACTCACTGATAATCAAACCATGAGAGTTTGCTATCCAGTACTCCAGGACTAAAACTTAACCTGCAACTCAGCAGAAAAGTTGTGCACATTTCTAACCCTCTAGATAAGTTTGAGGGTTTTTTTACAGCCTAATAAATCTGCCACTGGAAATCTCTTCCTTTTCCCAGCTTGTGCCTCTTTTTCTGGAACAGCAGCAACAAAAATGCCTACACCCTTGTGTCCAGATCATTTTCAGCAGAATTTTTTGTGTAGAATTAAACAAGCCAAATTGCAGGCGTGAAAGCGAGCTGCCAGAAAGGCTCACAGCCACAGAATGCTCCTACAGAGCTGCAGTACCACTGTTACAACATGAGCAAAATAAACTCTGACATGCAACCATTTAGGGGGACAGGATACCAAACAATTCCTTCTTCCCCTTCGATGCCTACGCTTATCAAGCAGCAGGTTCAAAGCAGGGCTGGGGGGGTAAGAAAATACAGGCTTGTTTCCTTCAGGTCTGTTCCCTTCTGTGACTGAAAGAATGAAAAAAATGCAGTACCACTGTCAAAATTTTCCAGCTCTATTTTGGCACATCATCTCTCAAAACCAGCCTGATCTAAAAATTTCAAGCATGTTTAACTCAAGAGCCCTTGACAACATCTAATGCACAGGCTATTTATCATAAATTGAGGTGCTTATTTTTGGACTTCACCTTGAAACAGCGAAGAATGTCTGTTTTGTCAGTACCAGAAAAGTTTATAAATCCTGCCAAATGTATCAATATTACACATTTCAATGGTATTTTACATAAACTGCAGAGTTTATGAAAAATACACATACTCAACTCTCTGCAAAATTCATTCAGCATTACAGATGTGCATACTTTGAACTCAATGTGAAATCAAATAATGTAGGGAAGTGCTATGACTTGTCCTCTCTACGTGAACAACTACTGGATTTAGCACTTTTAAGTAACTAGTGTGATTTCCAATGTACTTTTAACATGTAAAAAAAAAAAGTAACTTTTTTTAGCATTTCTCCTTTGCCGATTCCACAATTCTTACACACACAGACAATGACCCCACTAACTGCAATAACCCTCTGGAGCTTCACAACTACAGAGAATTTTGAAAAATTTGCAAACCTGCGAGAGACATCCTTTGTAGTGCTAAGTTTTATGTATGAAAAGACAGCAATTTCACACTTTATCACTTGCCCCAAACGTTGCTGTTATACAGAAATTCAAATTAATAGGTGTCACAGGGGATTACAGGTTCAATGGCAAAAGCTGCATTCAGAACAGCCTTTTTACAGTCTTTGCCTTTTAACCATCTCAAACTTTTTCAAGCACTTCAAACAATCTCAGTCCACCACGGCATCCTTTCAATGACTTCAACTAAATTGATAAGGCACCTTTCCAGCTACATGTATGGGATGTATCACTTCAGTGCTGTTCAGTTTTCTGACTTCAGAGCATGCAACACCATCAGCCACCATCTGTGCTACCAGCACTGAAGGAATCAACAACTTGGGACTGTCCACACGTGGAAGTGGTGCTGACATTCCAGGAAAGCCTCCAATAGTTTCCCAATCAAACCCACGGGTTGGTGCCTTCACTGGCAGTGAGCCACCCACCTCAACACTTTGCCACTTGCTCTGCACACAGAGCAGACCCTTCTTCTCCCCATCCATGTTTCAACCAAAACACATCTGCAAAAGGTACCCAAAGCACCCCTACAAAAGTGCTTTACCTGCCGTGAAAAACTACCAGGTGCTCTTCCATTCCTTATCCTCCTCTGCACGGGGCAGCTACTAGGAAGTAAATATCAGCTGTTCACCATGCATTACACCTTGAAAAGCCAAGGCAGCTTGTAGCAAAAGACTGGTACTTTGGGTGATGTGCAAATATACAGCTCTTCAAACCCCAGTGATTCCATCATGCCAAAACCAGACCCACAAGCAACACGTTCTGTAAGAACAGCAGCTTTGCTGCTCTTGCAAAGAATTGGAAAGGTTCCTTGTAGCTGTCTTGCAGATTTCAAAGAAAAATAAAACCTTGGGCTATGTGCTGTTTTTCCACAAAATTGGCTGTGAGGCCTTGAATTCGAACCCGAAGTAGAAAGTCCAGGCGATATGTAGAAAATAAATATATGAAAAACAAAAGCCTTATTTCTAGCACAGATATTTGTGGATAAAGCTGACTTAACATGTCAAGAGTAATTGAGGTGAAAAAGTTAGCTTTGTGCTTAAAGGTTCACATACCGCTGTGAGAAAGAAGAAAAATAAAGGGAACTTCTTCAGACAAGCAAAGATCCTTAAAAAGAACTGCAGACAGCATACATGATTCTAGATGACTAATACTGCAACTCAGAAGAAACACTCAAATAAAAAAGATTCTCATGAATCAGGACAGTCTTTTTCAAGAAACATTTTAATGATGACAAAGTCACATCTGTGTCACCTCTAAGCTCCTCTGTCTCATTTTCTGTTTACCCTTGCAGAAGAACACAACATTGCAGACATCAGGTTTTTTAATTTTCTGAAGAGCAAAGCCTGTTTTTAGTGAACTAATTTCAATAGCCTATCTGTCACACAGCCTGTGCATCTATTGCTACTCAAAAGAAAACAGAGGACAGTGAGAAGGACACAGAATTAGACTTTGTCTTATAAATTTAGAGCAAAACAGTCAACGTAAACCAATTCCACTTAATTTTATATGACCAAAGAGCAATTTATGCCAGAAGATGGTCTATAACTAGAGAAACTGCAGAACAAACCCCAAAAATCAAAATGATCATTTTAAGCCTCCAAGATCAAGGGCTCTGATTTTCAGTGTGTGGACAGTTAAACTGCAGAGTACCTTCTCAACTCATTTTCTACTTTGCAAACTTTGGAGTACAAGGAAAATAAGAACAAAGAGGAGAGGACAGCTAATTTTAGTGTTTCTGGGCTAAAACAAAATAACAACAAAGAACTACTGAACCATGAAGCAGTTTTTCCAAGCTGCTATTTCAGTTACAGTCTTTCTTTTCCCAAGTCAGTGCTGGAAAGAAGATGCCAGCTTCTACCCTATCAGAGTAATACAAGCACCTTATTTTATCCAGAGGGGCACATTGAGAGCTCTGAACTGCTTGCATAATTCTTCTACACATTTTGCTGCACCAGGAATGTACATTATAGCTGACAGGAAAAAAACAGCATGATTTCTTCAATTTCCTTCTCTCTCACTGGTCGCCCCTAGTAAGAAGCATCACTCCTGCAAACTGAACTTGAGTCTTGCCCATTACATTTTAACAACTACCCTGAAAACTCATCCCTCTGACAGCTTATTATTACACCACTGGACTGAAGCTTCATAATTCTTAGTCTCAAGCATGTGTGGAAGCAGTTTTGGGGACAAAACCAAGACCTCAGGATCACAGGATTATCCAGGGTCAAAGCGACCTCCGGAGGTTCAGTCCAACCTCCTGTTCCCAAGCAAATCAGCCACGAGATCTTTTCCATTCCATGGAATGGGAAAGGCTCACATGGTACAACCTCCCCAGGCAGCCTGTTCCTCTGCTTGATTCTCCTCGTGGTGAAAAAAGGTTTCCCTTACATTAAGTCCAAACCTCGTGTTTCTATTTGTGTCTTTTGTTTCTCCGAGTTCATCTTCTCAATGAACCTCCTGGTAGGTACTGGCAGGCTGCTGCTCGGTACCCTTGAAGCTTCCTCTTCTCCCTGCTGAACAAGCCTAGTAAGATTTCCATCATGAGATTTTCATCCATCAGTTTCAGTTAAGAATAAACAAGGTACCGAGACAGTCACCTCCTCAAAACAACCCCCTGAACTTTCAGGTCTTAAAATAAATATGTGATCTTCAAAGAAACACAATCATCTCACAAGAGCAGACTTTTGAACTCTGATTTTTCTAAGGTAAGTTCCCTTTTCTGCAAGTATTTACTCAGAACAACCCATCTTATGTTTTCAGCATCATCAGTGCTACTCTAGGGCTGAACAAGTCTCCTACAATTTAAGGATGAGTGGATTGGTTTTAGTCACTGTTTCAAAATAAAGCAAACTGAGAACAGAGGGTGAACACCAAAATTTCTCTCCCGAGTAGCAAATCACTGCAATAAATTTGGGCAACCAAACAGAAAGCTGGAACAGAAAATGCTATGCTGCCTTCATGCACAGCAGCATTAAAATATACTGGCTTAGGTTCATAATATTGCTGTTAAAGTTCGCTCTTCTCTAAGGATCTATCTGCTATTACTCTGCAAACCTTCACAAGAATAAATTATGCTTTCCAAGCATTAAAAACACATTAACATGACATAGGGCATGGAAAATCCAAACTTCAAATACTTACTGAATCCAATAGATCATAAACCAAATCAGTATTAGAAAAAAGAAGAGGGTTACATTAACTAAAATAAAGCTCTCTGAAATAATTAAGTGATTTTTCAGCCACTGTGATAACACATATTCCAATGGCTTAGATATCAGTGAAAGAGTCATTTAGACACAATTTCACTTTTAGTCATTTACTGGAACTCATAACCCTCTGGCCCAATTCCAGAAGATTTCTCAAATCCAATATGAAAAAATTTCAAGTCAGCCTGAGAAGCCTATACCGTGCCACATGAACTGTAAGCTGCCACGAGACACACACAGCAACACAGCAGCACATTTTTAAAGTGTCTTCATTTTTCAGTGCTCTTCAATTACATTAAAGAAGAGACTTGACAACAAACATTAACTTCTCTCACCATGTCACTGACTGCATTATTAGCCAATTCATTCACTTGTCCCCCATAAGAGACAAAGTCAGTATGCTTATTCTTGCTCATAAATAAATGTTTAATTTCCTTAAAATATTTGCATGGAGATAAAAATCTATTACACTTAATCATCTGCAGCTTTACCTTACTTCTCAAATCAATAGGCCTAATTAAGCACTCTCTGTATAGCTGAATGTAAAACCAAATGTTTGTCAAATGACAATTTTGTTGCTAGAATATTGTTATCCAAAAACATTTTAGAAACTCAGTTGAAGATACAACAGTACTGTGAAGCTAAATTAAAAACATCAGATTTTTTTAAATAGGCAACATGAGGCTGCAATCTTGCTATTTCCCTTTGGTATTAGAACCTGAAATTTCCTGTTTTCAGGTTCTTTCCAGATTTTTTGAAAAGAAGCTTTCACTTCATTTTTTTTTAAAACCCGTCACAATTACCACAAGTCTTTCAAGGAGAAGTTGCCTTAATACACATACTCAGCTTCTCACAGACTATCACTGTCATCACTACCTTAAATGAATCTCAGGTATACACCTTTTACACCATTAGTTTTTACGACAGCCACCAGAAACTGAGCAATCTTATGGCTTTACAATATGGTGGGCAGCTCCTCTGGGGACTGCAGAGCTCCACTGATTTGAGTGCACCTCTCCATATCAACACCGGACTCGACCCTGGAACTCCTGCTGCCTTTTGGGTCTCCTGTCAAGAGTACTACAGAGCTGAGTGTTGTCTGCGAAAGAGTATCAATGGGTTCTCTACAAGAGATTTACTATGAAGAGTTACACTGCACATAGGAATGCCTGCTGGCTTTTACCTCATGCCTTTTATTCTCCTCTGTCCATCAGAAGCTGAAGTGCTCTATTTAACCATGTGGGTTTTACCCCTCTTCCTTTTGCAGCTGTTTTCCTAAGATAAGCTCTGAACTGTGTTGCTGTTCTGAGCCAGCTCACCTGCAAAGATTGTTTGAGAACCCTGCCCACTGGGACATGACTCAGAGAAGAAGACAGGTACACAATGCTTTCTGATTTTAGCATGGCAACGAGACAAGAGCAGCAGTACAAACAGTACTTTGCAACTTCTAGATGGGAAGATGCAGTTGGGCTTACGCACACTCAGCTGACAAAATAATTTTGTAGTCATGTAAATCCACTGGCGCATTTCTTCTGCTCCCTCAGGACTGGGAAGTTTGCCTTGTTATGACTGGCAATGTGCTGGTCTTCGAGTCTTTACACACCTCTATCCAGTAATGGCAGGTTTGAAGTGTCTTACAAAGATAGAAGAGAATTTGGGGATTTTTCCACATGTAGCAGTGCTTATGCTTTGAGAAGGAGGTGGAGAATGTAACTATTGACCACTAAGTCTTTTATTCATTTCAGCAACTCTGGGAGCAGAATCTGCCAGGGAAGGGTGGGGGGAATGTGATGCTACACAGCCAGAGCAAGAAAAAGACTAAGGATCAGGCAGGTCAGCTAAAACTCAGCTGAAAAGTTTGACACTGAGCCAGGGGAAATAAAAGTGCCACTGCATCTCACCTCAAAGTACTGGCCTTAGCTGAAAAGAAGGATGAGTAAGAAGCCGTACCTTCAGGCTTCTACAGTATAGAAGTGTCTTCTTTCCACAAGCAGGAGAATGGATAGTACATAGTGTCCATGAGATAGTGACTGGCAGGCCTGAATCCTGTCCCGCTGGAGGTCCAAACTCACTGTAGACCTTGAACGGCTTTCAGATGCCAAGGACACCTGCTTATAGCCACAAAAAAGTTGAAGGAAGTCTTTTCTCTAAGAAATAATGCACTGAAGTATCCAAAAACTTTATGGCCAAACACACATTTTCAAAAGAGGCAACAAAGCTGTCCCTGCAGACCGTCTCTCCCAGGTGCAGGTCCAGCACTCAGACAAATGTGAACAGTGTGACAGCCTTGTTTAGGTGTGCAGCTCTGGCTTCCCAGCAGGCACACCAGATGGCTCTCAGTAGGGCTACACAACAACATCTCTCTTGGGCAAGAGAGCAAGGGAAAAAAAACAGAGGAAAAAGCACATCAGCAAAATACCTCATGAGGAACTCCAGCTAAGGCCTGTATAATGATTATGGTCCTGCATGAGAGATCTTTGTCAAATAAATTATGAGTGAAAGCAAATTA
The DNA here is from genome assembly GCA_013397975.1 of Machaerirhynchus nigripectus. NCBI lineage: Eukaryota > Metazoa > Chordata > Aves > Passeriformes > Dicruridae > Machaerirhynchus > Machaerirhynchus nigripectus. The sequence goes on from VZRQ01000629.1 coordinate 684,691, forward strand.
CCTGAAATGTTGGGAAGTGCAACTTGGACAAATGTAAAAAACTACAGCTTTTCTAATACCAGTTCCCTAAAATGGAAGTGACCCTTTTCAGTTATGTCTAGGTGTACGTAAATTACATGTAACAACACAAACCCAACACTTCTTACATCTGTCTTACCATGAATTTAATCAAAAATTACCAAGTGAATGACATTAAAATGGCCTCATTGAGGAACTAAGCTAGAATTCATAGATTCATTTTTACTAGCTTAAACATAAAACTAATTTAGCATCACCATTCCAAGTGCTTTAAAGTTTTTGATTCCTCTTCCCACTGAGTATCAGCCAACATAGAGCACTGAATAAGAGAGCTAGATGGAATCGAAATATGAGTATTAATTGGTATATTAAACATTTCTCTTAATAAATGTGTAAGCATAGAATACAAGTGCATCACAATCATATTTATCTAACATGAATAAAAGTTTTTTGGACTTTGGTCCTGATTTCTCAAACTATCAGAGTGCTTAGCCCCATAATTACAAAAGACAAGAATGTTTCTCTTGCAAACACAGGACTCAAAAGAGAAAGCACATGCAGTCTCACTGAATGGAAGAGATGTTTCTGAAGCATGTTACCTGTTGCCAAAAAGATAATAAACAGCAGTATAACTCGAAATCTCTGTAGTAGCACAGGTTATCTAACAGAAGTTGTCAGTAAGTAAAGCAAAAGAGGGAGAGTACAGGCAAAAAAAAGGGCTGAAAGAGCAACCTGGAATGTATATTTAATTTCAGCAGAGGTACATCAGTAGTCCCTCACATACTTAGCATTACTAGATTTGAAGTCCTCAGATAAAATGACTGTATTAGAATTCTCTCTGGCATGGCATGCTGAGCATGAACACAGCATAAGTGAATAAAGGCTCCTTTCTCACTGGCTCTCTGCCAATCTGACTGCAAAACAGAGGCCTCACACACAAACCCAGCCATCCTTGAAGACCCTGAATACCAGCAGTGCACTCCTGACTCATTAGGCCACAAGACATTGAAGATGTCTCCACGTACCATGCAGAAAAGCAGAACAGGACACTACTTTGTCCTCATTTGTTAAAGAGATGGGGATGGGGCACATTACCTCTCAAACATTAAAGACATGAAAACCACATCAAATCTTACTTCATATTTCTGAACAGCTTGTCAGCTAAGTTAAAACATTTGTATCTTAAGATTATTAAACACCATCACTGTAATTCATAAATACTATCTTAATCTTTTCAAGTAAAAAGACACAAGCATTTTGCTTTTCATGCTCCTCCAAGCAGTCTGCATTTCAGACTTGCTGTGGCAAGGAAAACCAGAGACAGCAAATTAATCCTGTAAGACCTAATGCAAACAGATGAACCAAGAGAGAGCCTAGACTTCTATTACTCTGTTCCAAGTACTTTCTCATTTTCACAAGCTGCAAATCTCAACATTATGTTTTGTTTAGGAGATTTATGTCTAACATGTACGCTGAACAAAAAATTCCTGAGAAAGTTTTACAACTGACCATGTAAATGCATTTCTGCAAGTCTCTACATTTTTCTTAGCCTCAATTCTGTGTGACAGAGGTCCCAGATAAAAATTTGAGTAGAATCAGCAGCATCAAAGAGGAAGAAGTCATAGGAGTATGCAGTAAAACTTTAAAAGTGACTGTCATCACAGATTTCCATTATCTCATTTGTTTAAGGTTACTTGGTAGAGTAACCATGAAATAATATTTTGTATTCTTTTAAAACAGAATTAGGAATCAAAACACAACAGGTGCCATGAAACAGCAAAAAGATCGGGAATTTTTTGGTTTCTGAAGACTGACAACATCCCCTCCCACCACAACCTGTGACTTGCATTCCCAGTGAAAACATCAGATTCACTGTGAAACGAAAAAATCAATCTGTGTGTTCTAAAGAAACTGGCATGCACTTTCAAAGTAATCCTTTCAGACACAGAAAATTCAAATTTTCAAAAGGCAAGCTGACACCTACTAGCTCAAGATAAGATCACTGGTAATAAAACCTAGGCTCTCAAATACCCGTATTTCCAGCACTGATAAGAATTGTTTTAATAAATGTTCTCCCTGCCCAACAATCCACTCAAGAAGATGAAACAAAGGGTAGGATCAAATAGAGGCTTCAGACTTCATACACGAACTGGGAATCAGCTCTTCATAAATGTACTCAAGGCAGACCAGTTAAGGTGAAAAGACTGCCTTTTGCCAGCCGCTCTAAATGTAAGATGTTGAGAGAGAGATTTGCCTCACAAATCCACAGCAGAGTCCCTTGTATATACACCTGTACACTGATTTAAGCCAGGTGGTCTAAGAGCAACCAATCCTACAGTGGGAACTCTGAACAAGCTGCAAGCAGCCAACGCAGGAAGTTAACTGCAATGCTTTCCAGGCTTCAAGGCAGGAACATTTCTACCACTTTTACCTTTGAGCCAGCCCCACGGCACCTTCCCCAGCGACGACTGTAATGCTAAACTGCAAACTGGACCAGACTTCTACAGAGATGATTTTGCAGAGCTCTAATACGTGACAACCACAGATGAAGAATCAAGATAACACCTCTGTTCTCCAGCAAACACGCTCGTTTCACTTGTGTTTCTCACCCACTGAGCTTTCAAGGTGCTCTGAAAGCAACTACAGGGCATTGCTGATGTGCTGAACTCACCAGCACAGCTACAACAGCTGAGCCCCAAGTATTATATTCCCCCCAAGAGAAGGCTAATGGCAGGACTCGCAGGCTCCCATCATGCCACAGATATTGCTTCATCTCAGCAGCATTGTACGCAGCCAGGTGAAAAACTCCTGCTTGCATGGCATCACAGCAGCCTCGATGATCTGATCCACTGGGAAGACTTCACAGCCAACTGGGAAGACTTCAGTGACACAAACTGGAGAAGAGCCATCTCCCTACATGGCTTTCATGGTAAGGGAGAAATACATTTAAACCAAGAATTTGAAATGCCCACAATAATTAAAAACCTTGTAATGCTTTCTCGCTTCTTGTCCTTATTTTCTGGCAAAATTTTGAAAAAAAATCTTGTAACTCTGCTCCCTCCCAGAAGTCACAAAGTCGGTTTTTTTTTTTTTAATAATCGTAAACCAATTATTGTCTAAATGTTACAGATACAGAGCTGTTTACCCTAAAAATGGGTGCTCCTTTTTCCTTTTAACTGCGTTACCACAGTGAGTAATACATCTTTAAAAAAAACCAGGATGCCTGTATCTTTTCTTTGCAGTGGTTAAATCCTAAAAAAGGAACAGTAGCAGATCAAGAAGGAAAAAAAAAATCAATTCACTGTTTTCTATTTCTGGAATTTACTTTTGTGTGTTTAAGTCATAAACCCTTTCCCAAAAGTATGGAAGGAAAAGGATTTTCCTTCATCCACACATTAAAAGAAAAAACCACACCACAAAACCATGAGAAATCAAAACAGGGGGCCAAACAGAGGAGATATGAGCAAGGAATAAGATCCAAGAAGCAAAAATCATATCCTGTGTTTGCATCAGAACACAAAACAACACAAAGTACAACGTCTTGGCATATACAAAAGCAATAAAGGAATTGCATCGTTATAAACACCAACAATGTGTCTTGTCATAACACTTAATCAAATGTTAGACACTGTAATATCATTGTCTGATTTGTTAGACATTGTTAAATGGCTTTCATCCCTTCCCCTCAGTATTCCCTTGTGAGGTCCAGCAGAGCCTAGATTTTTAGTATTTAACTTTTTCTTTTCTTTCTATAGAAATGAACCATGGTCTCCAATTTCCAAGGCTTTAAATGGGTTCACACTTTTGAAATCAACTAACAGCGGAGGCTGCAGGAAAACCTTGACAACTTCAAAAAAATAAAAATAGCTGGACAAAAGGGATTTCCAACAAAGCAATCACCAGTAAGAGACCTGGCTATTTAATACTTGTTAATTTAATACTTAAGAAAACAACATTATGCCAAACAATGTTCTGTAAAAACAAACACATCCAAAAACTCCTTACTGCATCCTGATGCCCTTGTTACCAAGGAAGGGATTGTTTACATTAGTTTTACACCTGGGAGGGGAAAGAGGGACTGTGAAAATGGGAGCTAAAGTGGCAAACTGTAGAAGGAAGCATGTTCAAAATCACTCTCAAGGAACTACCAACTTTTTTCTCTCTGAGAATTACATTTAAAGAAGAAATTTTGTAAGGTTTTTTATTTACTTTTTCTATGACAAAAAACTGCAAGGCACAGTTTTTTTCAATCTTTTTATGCATTTTGCATCTGATTAGATGCAAAATCCACTGAATTTATGGAGACCTCAGCAATCAACTGCCAGGAGACCACGAAAAAACCCTTAGGCAGGTTTTAAAACAGGAGACAGTTAAGCATTTTTGTCCTCACAGGACTAGATGAATCACATTTACTTTTTCTTCCCCTTCCCCCCCTCCTCCTTCCACAAAAAAATGTTCTGTTGGTTGAATGCTGGGGCGAAGGCACAGACGGTATTAGACCATCTGAAAAACAGAGTCCAGAAGTAGTTTCTGCCTTTGACAACTTCAGTTTAAATAAGAAAAAGACAGCCAAGAGGCAAAGGAGATGAGCCACCAGGTGGGAGGACAAACAGGTCCCTGTCCCTGAGCAGGCTACCCAGTGGAGCAGCCTTGGAAAGGTGCTGTGAGCCATGGCCCAGCAATGCCTTCAGCACCACAGCAGAAACACAAGTCTCTCCTTGCTGAATCTTTCATTAAACAATAACTTATAACCTAAGCACAAAGGCCAGAAAGACTGGCAGGGCCCAGAGTTTGAGTGATTGGTTGGTAAGGTGAAAGCTGGAAACATCAGACAAATACAAACAAACGCCATCATAACCCAGGTTCAAACCAAACCCCAAACCCCTAAATTAAAAGCAGGAAGAAGCAGTCCGTGTACTGGCACCGCCTTGGTGAGATTATGGCCCGACAGTGACAAATGGGTTTGAAAGGACCAATGTTACAACAAAATAAACAGGTAGAGCTGGCACCACTAAGGTCTCCCCCATCTCATTGACCTGCAGTAATGCAGTGATGTGACCTGCACCCAGTAATGCAGTACATTCTCTACCAACAGAATGCATACTACCTACTAAAGAGTAACTTTCCAGCACTAACATTCTTCTTAAGGAGACAGAAAAACAATGAACAACTAACGAAGCCACTTCCACTAATACAAAAAAGTAAACTATTAAAACGACTGTTCATTCAAATTCCTGTGAGGGTAACTTAAATGATGTATTTCTCCTTGACTGTTTTTCCCTAAGATTCCTCTCTTATAGAACCTGCCAATAAAATTCATCAACACAACTGTAATAGGAAAGATAAGCAACATTTACTCCCGAAGTTTCTCTAACCTAAAGTTCTGGGGTCAGCCAGGTAAAAAACAATTACTCTAATCTCAAATCATCATCATTTTGGCATTATTTTCCCATCCATAAAAGGAGGTATGGATGAGGTTTCTTTGCAGAGAACGCTGCAAATTGATAGCTTTGTTCCAGTTCACTACAGTTTCTTATTGATTTTCTCTCGTTTTAGCCTGCACTGATTTGTTAATCCCTTCTCTGCAACAGTCCTAATGACAAATTGAGAATGAAAAACTGCATGCTTTAGGGCCTTTTCCACCAACTTCTAGCTTCAAACCGTATTTTCACTTGCACTTGGAACGTGGGCATGCACTTTATCCTAGGTTAGATCTGATTCACCTTAAACTAGATTGGGTGCATTTTACACTGAAACCTTCCTGTTCAGGCTTCTCGTGGATGAACAAGGCAACTAAAAGCACGTCAGTGAGGCAGAACTGGAGCTCTGTCACCTTCCAAGGTTGCTTCTCACAGAGACTTTGTCTTAAAACCAAGTACATTTTTTAAGTAATTCTGCAGCACTGCCTACAGTTGATGAGCAGGCATTAACTGCATCATGCATCTGAAGGGGATTACTGAGCATTTCTGGCATTTGTTGGTGCAAAGAAATCCTTCAGAGGTGCAATGAGCTGGATCACAAAGTTTTCTCTAAGCTCAGAGCTGCAGTCATGGTGCACTGCTACTAGAACAATCCATGCAGAAGGATGGGACCCAGCCAGCATTTTTAATTTAAGGAATACAGTATGAGCATAAGGAGATCAGAGAGTTACAACAAGGCAACTTATATTAGTAATTTTGCTACTAATAAGCTCATTAAGGAGAGCTGCCAATTTGGTGTCATTGTTAGGGCCTCCCTACTGACAGCTGATGCCTGTCTGCACAAGCCATGGCTACTGCTGCAAGTACTTTTAGTCTCTTTTCATTTCCTGATACTTTCAGAGATATCCAAGTGAGGTACTCATTTGGAATTCTAACTGCAACACACCACCAAACTGAAAATTAATTTATGAGTTATGAAGACTAAGGCTTGCCCACAGTCACATTTGTAACACCTCAGACATCACATGCTGGGTGGGTCTCCACCTCCTGACTTTATCCCATGTCAGTCCTCTCCTACACCACTCCATCTGTCAGGAAATCGACCTTTCCTGGTCTCCCATACAGACTGCAGAGCAGCCTGGCCCTGGCTGCCACCTCACTGCTGCAGTACAACCCCAGCAGACCAATTTTGGTCATTTTAAACCACCCCTCATCTGCAAAAGTGATACTTGGAAAGCCTCTAGGTTGTACCCACACAGCATGTGCTCCCTGGCATGCAAAGGCAGCGCGGGAGTTCTCCTTTGCCATTCCCTTGGTGTGACTTTGGTTTCCCATCTCCCTCTCTGCAATGCCAGCTGCAGGGAAATTGGTAGGGGTGGCAGGAAGCACAGTGCTGGGAACCAGTATCACCTCCTCTTTGCTTTCCAAAAATTACAGACCCAGAGTTGGTGAGCTAGGCTCTGCTCACAACACACTGCTATTCTTAACTTGCAGAAATGACTTGGCTATGAATGTTAAATGTCTCTCTACCCAGGCCATAAAATACTCTTTACAAACCACAGTCATGTCTTAATGGGATAAGAAACGCACAGAATAAGTGGGATGGCTACCTAGGCAAAAAGTGGCATTTGGGTTCCAGTAGTTTGGTACTGCTCTCAATTTCCTGCTCAGGGGAATGGCAGAGAGAACTGACTAACCTAAGAAATAAATCCTGTTTTCTCATTGCCTGTGACATGACTGTAAACTCTCACTGTGCTTGCAGTGCTGCCAAGATTAGTGTTACTCTCCTACACAGGGCATGCAGAGCACACAAACACACCTAATCCAACACAGACTTGCTGCATTTTGTATGCAGACTTTGTATGTAGGTTCAATCTTGTGATACATCCTGTTTGGGTTTTTTCCCCCCTAATAATAATTTCAGCAATTTGGCCTCTTGTTTTCATCCTTAATTGCAATTTGTCACTCGCACAGTGAGCTGTACTCAGGACCCACATCTCTGTGGCCTTTATTCTCCTTTATTGTCACTTAAAATTAATTGATAAGCCAAGAACTCGACGCAAGAATATTAAAGGGACCATCTCTATACTAAAATTTTCATAACTGCATCTCTAAAACAGCATAACAAAATCAATCAAGGAAAATTCAACAATGCCATTTCTCAAAAGAAATGGATCAAGACCAACTCATAAAAGACACCAGTTCATAACGGGAAAAAAAAAACACCAAACCAAAAAACTCACAACACACACCAAAGTACTACTTGCTTAGCAAGTGAGAAACTACACATCAAATGCAAAAAAAAGTTGAAGTACCTCCTTCCCTAACACACAAAGTGGGTTTTTTAAGCAGCTTATTGGATCAGTTACTATACACATGTTCTCAAACTTTGAGCAGTAAAATCTGGTTTAGGAAAGTTCAACTTGTTTCTCTCCCACAAAAATACAAACCTCTCATTCTGAGCATTCAAAATAAAAACATTTATAGTAGCCAGTCAAACAACTAAGTGTTCAAAAGCCACACACAGAGCATAGAGATGATGCATAATAATATTATTTCTTTTGATAGCCCTTAAAATCTCAACTATAGGTTTACTTACAAAGAGGCCTCTAAAAAATTTCTGTGGTAAGTCAAAAACAGTTGTCATTTCTTTTAAAACCAAAAGGCTCATTTTTCAATATTATTGTGACTATATGTTAGGGTAATAATGTGTATACATTAATTTATCAGTTACATAAGCAATTAATTGTCATCATACAGGTATCTTAGATTGGTCTTGTAGGCAGCTGCTCAATAGTTTGCAACATGAATGGGGAAAAGGAAGAAAAACAAGAATATGCTAAAACCAAAACGATCTTTCAAACACATAAACAAAAATGATGTCTTACTGCAACTGCTCTGAAAAGAACACCAATAAACTTTGACTGCAAAGCACCATGAGAACATGGGTATTCGTTATGTCATTCCCTGAAAAAAAGGAACCATACGGAGGATCCAAAGCAATCTGCATTGCACAGGATGAACACGCACATTGGAATCATGGACCACAGCAGGATCAGGATAAACACAGCAGGCACGTGTTGTCACAAGTCTATCAGTTATTTTCGTTCCTTGACACAACTGGTCCCTACATCCATCATCAAGATTCAAGTTGAGTGATGGTTATTCTTTAATTTCCCAACTGAAATTTCAGAGATCCCTCCTCAGAAAACTGTGATCTAGCACAGCTTGCTTTGAGTAGAAAAGGACATGATGAAAACATGGCTCCATGTGAAGCCATGCATATCCAAAATAACTGCAGCCCTTCCTTCCATCCAGCTTAGCAAGAAACATTCAGCACTGCACACACACTTCTCACTTGTTTATTGCTGCAGCAAATGTTTGCTGCAACGTGAATGACATGCTGAACATACCACAAACAGTAGAATGATAGCTATTAAAGCCAAAAATATCAAACAGACTGGAAAAGCATTTTGACAAGGAGGAAACATTAAACCAGATCTTTGTAGGATTTGCTAAATACAGAGACTCATCATATTTCGGGCCATTTGTATTTAATTGTCCTTTCATCTGAAGAGCGGTGGATGAATGCGCAGCAGATGAGTCAGATGTTCTGAAGAGGTCCCATCAAGGACGCCCCACGACACAAGAGCACTGTGCCTGCAAAATGCCTCACACAACAACTTCTCAGTGCCTCGGCCTATTCCATGGTGGTTATGCACCGAAGCACTGAGAAGAAAACAGTAAATAGTCCTACGGTGGCAAAATGCAAGAACTTTAAACACATTCAACACCAGGAACCTCCACGCTTTTAAACCTGCCAGGAAGACACACTCAGATTAGTGGATAATTATCTAAAACTCAGGCTTTTGTTCCTCCTTTGCTTCAGTTTAAAGGAAAAAAGTGGTCTTGTTTCTCAAGGTCAATGTTTTCAGTTGAAGTCAAACTCACAATGGAATAGGTCACTCACAACACTTCAAAAATCAGGTTTTGAAGAGGCAGACACAGACATTATAACAGCATCAGCTCAAAGAAAGGAGAATCCCTGGTCTTTGGTGGAGAAAGTAGGCAAGCCACAGGCAGGGAGACAAGGAGCAACACAGGAGGTTAAATCTACTGCGCTGTCCTTGAGGTAAACTCGTGTGTCTTTTTTACCGTCCTCTAATCCTTAGATTAGTTTCTCCACTTTGGCTTTAACAATATTAACTGAAGTGCAGAGGCAATCAGCAGACCACAGCTTTGCCAAAAATTCAGTTGAATCATTAAAAGTGATTTATAAAAATAGACCATGAATAAAAATCATCAGTCATAATCCTCAACTGTTAAACTGTCTCTCTGCATTAAACACAAAAATTGGAATTGTGAGTTCAAGGTAAACAAGGAAAAATCTTCTCTATATTCTTTTCACTTCAGCTCTCAAATCAAATCCCATCTCCATATGACAACAAATGGAAAAAGGGATAGATAGGCTTGTGTGTTAACAAAGAACAGCTCACTCTACATAGCCTACATACTGCAATTTAATGCATTTTCAAGTACAAATTCTAGCTTTGGCATTATTTTGTAATCTTGAAGTGAAACAATTTAGGTCCTTATTATCTGTTTTCTCTTTTCTCATCAACACAGCTCCTCCTAGGATGCAGATGATCCTCCTAAATCATCTCTGTGCTGTCATCTCTGCAAAGAATGATGTCTGCTCCAGAACACTGCCATTGCTAATCACTCAAATCAGGTCTCTCACAGGTCTATAAGGAGGAACAGCGCTGAGGGCAGCAGAATAAAGATGAGATTGTTGTTTCTCTTTCTTTTCAAGGAGCGTATCTGAATACATCCCTTCACTTTCAGGGATCATTTGTCCTGCCAAGGATAAGTTCCCCTGTGCAAGCCCCCCTTGGCTTTGTATTGTTCGAGAAAAGACAGAACAATGTACTTGAGGCACTGCACACAGCACAGATGAAAAACAGTGTGAAGCAGATTCAGAAATGGAGCTGTCTGTACAAGAAGCAGGGACACCCATGTCATAACAGGTAAGAAAGCTGTCTGAGACTCAGAGGAGTTAAAAGTGACTAAACACTAGTGCAACATCATGGGCTCTGGAGTTCCTGACAGGGTCCCTCAGGATGGCATCCCTTCCCTCCAGCGTGTTGTCCACACAGCACAGCTTGGTGTCATCAGCAAACTTGCTGAGGGTGCCCTCAATCCCACTGTCCATGTCACCAACCAACAGTGCTGAGGAACACCACTCCTCACTGGTCTCCAGCTGAGGAGTGATCAAGCCACTGACCTCAACTCCTTGACTGCAAAGATTCAGCCAGTTTCTTATCCACTGAGTCATCCACAGGTCAAATCCATGCCCCTCCAGTTTACAGACAGGATGTCATGTGGGAAAGCATCAAAAGTCCAGGTAGATGATATCAGTTGCTCTTCCCTCATCCACCAATGCTGTAAGCCCATCATAGAAGGCCACCAGATTTGTCAGGCTGGTAGCCAGATTTGCTGTGGTGAAGCCATGCTGGCTGTCACCAATTACCTCCTTATTTTCCATGTGCCTTAGCACCATTTCCAGGAGGATCTGTTCCATGATTTTGCCAGGCACAGGGGTGAGACTGACCGATCTGTAGTTCCCCAGGTGGTCTTCCTTATTTCCCAGTTTTAAAATGGGGCTTATTTTTCCCTTTTTCCAGTGGGAACTTCACTAAACTGCCACAGCTTCTCAAGTATGATGCATGGTGGCCTAGTCAATTGCTCATCAGCTCCCTCAGGACCATGGATATATCACATCAAGCCCCATGGACTTGTGCACCTTCAGGTTCCTTTAATGGTCTCAAACCTGGTCTTCTCCAAGAGTAAGCAGGGCTTCACTCTCCTTGTCCCTGCCTTTGCCCTCTGCAACTTGGGCCATGTGGCTGGAGAACTTTTGGGTTGGTTGGCTGTAACCCTTCAGACTTTTTTAGAACAAGGCCACTCATCAGAAGTTTCACAGGTTCTCTTTAATGCCTTGCTAAAGTTTAATGCCCTGGATAACTACGCTCTGAGAGTGGCACCTGGACAGATCATTAATCTCATTTTAACCCAACAAGGCTGCACCTTTAACCAAGTCCACCTTCTGTCACCTGTTCTCCTATCCCTGCTTTGCTGAACATGTCCTCTTCTTCACTCACCCTACAACTCAAACTGGAGACTTCTCAAGGAGCACAAGATGTCAGGAGTAAGCATAGTGGGCAAAAGTTCCGGATCAGTCATCAACCACATGTCTCAAACATATCACAACCTTTTGTTCCTGCCCCCACAGTATGGGGAATTTCCACTCTCCTCAGCTGCAATACAAACCAGGACAACTGTTTATACGGCTGTGCAAGCCTCCCCCCTGGATCAGAGGGACCACCAGTTGTGATTTGTGGGGTTCTGGCCTGGAGTTTCAGGCACAAGTAGTGCTGCACCTGGGAAAAGTCCCACCTCCTCTGTTCAGCTGCACTGCAGGCACAACTTTCTCCTGCACACACTGATACCTGAGAGAACTTGGAACCTTTTGCTAATGGTAGAGCTGATTCCACTAAGGAAAAAATCAGATCCAGAATGCAAAACCCTTTTAAAAGAAATAATTCAATCGTATTAATTTCAGAGCTTACAGGAAGAGCAAGCAAGGGCTTGTGCTGCAGCGTTTGGAAGGGTTCTATTAGGAAACTGTTCTGATTATTTTAATGCAAAAAAAAAAAAANATAAAGAAAAAAAAAAAAAAAAAGGAAAAAAAAAAAGAAAAAAGGAGGAGGGGTGGAAATGGTAATCTTCTTCTTTACCTGAGATGCTCCATTTAGGCAAGGAACCGAAACAGGGATGTTACACAACAGCTCCAAGCACTGTTCCGAGGCCGTGTTCTGCTGCCCACCGGGAACCACCGCGTGCTTTCCAAGCTGCCCGTAGTCTGCTCTGCCCCAGGTGAACACCTTGCCAGCTTCTAAACACAAAACACATTTCAAGATTACTTATTCCCCAAGTTCCTGAAACATGTGGATGCCAATTCAAAACCAGAACTTTTTAATGCATCTTATCTACAGCTTCAAAAGCTTGGTGAAAACATATTTCTAGGAACAGAAGAAAAAAAAAACCATTAAAAACCAGCTCAAGATATTATGTTACACTTCTGTGTAGTTACTCATTCTTCATTAACTTGTTTTCTAGCAGAATAACATCTGGATGGTGGCCTGGGCTGTAAATGAAACCACGTCAGTAAAGCTGCATAACCTGGATATTCTGCATACAATAAATACACTTTGGTTATACAAAGGACATACTTTAGTTCAGGAGAAGCACACACAAAACCACTTATTCCGACACATAAAAGATTATAGAAAAGATAATTATTTTCTATTCCCATTCTTTGCCATAGACAATTCATTGCATCACCTGAATTGAACAGAGTTTATGTTTTCCTGATAGAAGTTACCTTCTGTCACTACTATTGTTAGCAGAGCAATAGCCCCCAGGAGACAGCTGGTTAGGCAGGAACACCAGCACAACTATCACTAAGCATTGGAAATGCACTGGTTTGTTGGTACAGGGATCACACTTTGGCCAAGGAAAGGCAATTTTAAATGAAATCAGCACTATATGGCTCACCCTTCTCTCCAAGGGTTATTATAACAAGTTCACTGCTGCAGGACTGACACCCAAAACACCATTCTCCAGTATGGATAACATCCATAAAGCAATGCTTCTTACCTTTGCTTTCCTTGAATTAAAAAAAAAAAAACAAACATACAAAGTGACAGCTTTATTTTCTTAATGAAGTGACTAGAGCCCTGCAGGTAAGCCATGAAAAGCTGTCCCTTCTGGGCTTCCAATTTAAAAAGTTATATACACACAGCGTAAGTTACAGTCCTCAGCTTGGTTTTAACTAGAAGCATCAACCCACACTGCAGCCCAGAAAGAAACCTGCAATGACCTTGAGTTATGTACATGCTTCAGCCAAGCCTTAAACTGCCTTCTGGAGTTAACTCCAGTCATCAAGTTCATAGGGCAAAATATGTGGATCTGGGGAAAATACCATCCAGTCCAGCAAGTCAACACACCCCTCCCTGTCAGTCAGCACACGCACACCCCACTGAGGGGTCGCGTTCCGGGGAGTACGGTCACACCACCCAAAGGTGACAACTGGGGGTTTTCTAAACAGATGCCAAAACACAAACCCTTGGAAATCTGAACACCTTCCTTTTCCTTAGGGTGCTGTTTAACTGTCTTGAAAGGGACACAGGTGGGCACTGCTGGTTTGTGGAGTTTAAGGTGATAATGCATTTTGTAAATAAACTGGAAACCTCAGTTCATATACAGGAGACGTAGACGCATTTTCCTTGGAAATCTGCTGGCAGTGGTATCTTTCACTCCAATCACTGCAAGTTTTTCAGATGCATTCTCCCAGTTCACTGATAATGCTTCCCCTAAAATAATTAAGTGATAAAATTAGTTGTCCTTCTCTCTCAAGGGCACAAAGCTTTTCCTCCTTTGCAGCTTCCTAGCAGTTCAGGGAAAAGCTGAAAACAGTCACATACTACATTCAATACAAGTGAGGTCTTTTAACATAGTAGCTACATTTGGTTACATTAAAGGATAAAAATAAATTTCATTAAGAAAACTATGAGTGTATCTTAGATTAGGAAGACAGTTTGAGGTTTAAAAAACATGCTTGTTCTGAAGTTAGCATATTTACTTTGCAATTTATATAGATCTCTGCTAAAAACATCTGCAGCAGAAAAAATGTTAATAGAAAATTTAAATACAGACTAAGCTTCAGGCTTTTACATCAGACCAGGTTACTGCACTTCTACAGAACCTTATTAGTGGACTGGGAAAGGACAGGCAGGCTGCTCTATTTTAGATTAACTACAAGAACTGAAACTGAGTTTTATGAAATCTAAAGCCAGAAAGAATTTCTGTAACATCTAGTTAGATCATTAATATACCACAGGCTCTCAAGCCCTACCCAGACATTGCTGTATTGATCCCAAGGACTATAGTTGAATTAAAGCACTTCAGCTCTCAGAAGCCAGAAGGATCAAGTGCCACAGGCAAAAACATCAGCAAGCTGCAAGGCCTCTGAGAAGGCAAGCTTTGAATTGGTAATACAGACCCAGGTGCTCACACGCAGTCTACAGCACCATCCTTACACAGAGGCAACAAAGGTTTCCCTCAACTCTACCTTTTGGGGGGAAAAGCTCCTTCCTCAAACAAATCTGGTGCTCTGTCTGGACCCAGACATGAACAAGAAACACCAGCCACTCACATAACAAAAATGAACCTTTGCACCCTCCCATCAGCGTACTGCTCCAGTGGAACTGAGAACTGCAAGCACAAATGAAGGATTAAAAAGGCAACAATGCTTAGCTACAACAAAACACCTTCCATCCACAGATTCTATTTTCTTTCACTGGAAAAGACAGCAAAGAATCACTTACACATGCAAAACCAAACAGAACCCTTAGGAGAATGTAAACTGTTTCTGTAAAATACAAATGTAAAATGTTTCAGATTACAAACACAGACCACTGCAATTAACTTTTTCTTTTTTGCCACAATAAGGGAAACGAGTTTCAGGTGGTTATTACTACTCAAACATGGAGAACATTCATTTAAAAAATATTAAAGCCAGATAAATTAATTTTTGCTTTTAGGAAGAATTTCTTGAATGCCCAAAGATTATTTAAGCAACCAGTTCCTTCTCACTGCTCATCAATGCAGCTCTCAGTTCTTACTGAGACACATTTCCTTCCCCAGACTTGTTCCTGTTTGCTGAGCGTTGCCCATTCCATGCTCAGACTCCTGCTAGTAGTCAATCATTTCTATTTTTCAGCCAAAAAACATCTGCCTAGGGATCCTTTAAAAAAACACACAAAAAAAACTCCGAAGTGTGTAAATCTGTCTTTTCTGTGAGATAAACTAACAAAAGCTGATTTAGATATGCCTTTTCTATGAAATACTGATTATACTTTCAGCAAACAAACAAAAAAAACCCAGTCTCAAGTGGAAATTTCAGGCTGAGGCAAACACCAATGCATGGAAAATTCCGCCAAAGGTTAAAGTCTCGTCAAAATCCTCAAGAAAAGAAAGCACTGAGCTATGACAGAAAGCATTGAGCAATTGTAATGAGAGGTATTGCTACTGTGCTGCTTATAAAATAGATGGTATTTTAAAATGTTCTAAGAATATTTGAGAAAAAGACATTAGTCATACAGAGTAAGGAGGTTGCAGGATGAATTACTTAAGAATGAAGGGTGATATAACAAGGAGTGTTGGTCTAATATTAGACTAGGACAGATTTTAATTAGAAGTCAAGAAAACATACACAGTGATGAGTCAACTGGACAGAGTACATCAGCCATGGAAGTGGCTGAGACATCAGAAAATGTGATATTTCATACCAGACTCTATGCAGGAAGAGGGCACACAAAAGGCAGCAGTTATTTCTACAACTTGCATGAAAGAAAGAAGCGTACAATATTGAAAAGCTCTTCCAGTCCTTCTAATATACTAACAGTGCTTCCTAAGACCTGGATCTTGCCATGTTCTGAGCATGGAGGCTCCAACTCCAAAAGGCACTCCAACTCCTCTACTGTGAACATCCACATTGTCCCAGATGACTTTATAGCAACTGTTCATTTTTTCACCAGGGAAACGCTACATCAAATGAAGTCCAGAAGGTTCAACACCATTTGAAATTAAGGAGTAAGAAATACAAATCCATGCATCCTGCGTTATTCCAGTTTACAATCTGAATGAACCACACTGTACAGGAATTCAGAAAGGTGAAAAAAAACAAAGGGGAGATGATTTTTAAGAAAAAAACTTTCTAACAGCTCCTTAAGTAAACAACACAAACAACATATGCTGCATTGTTTGATTCTACATGATCATGCAGATCTGGTTTGCTCATGCTCTTTGAACTGTAGACACAGCAGTCTGCATCAGTGTACACACAGCAGCAAATCACCCAAAACACATGCTCACGTCCCTCACAGAATACAGATGAAGGTACATACATATTCAGGGGCTTGAATACAAACCACTATCTGAAAGGTTCCTCTGCATTTTCTTCACATCATCCGTCTGTCCTCATGTATAACAAAGCACAGACAGCTGAGAATGTCCTCAAAATTACAAGTTCACAGCCTTCAGAGTACTGCAAATCCAGCAACATTGCATAAAGCACTTCTAGTTGCTTCCTGCCTGACAGTGTAGCTTTTCCTGTGCTGTTTTATGCTGCTACTGAGGCTGTAGAGCATGTCATTTTTCCCTTATAGCACTTTCTAAATCAATCTGCTCAGCCACATAAGCGGAAAGAATTAGCAATAAAAAAAATAAGTACATTAGTTTTAAAAACAGGTCGGTCGTTTCTCAGTAAAACACAAAAGACAAATAGGCACATTAAAATTTACTTATTTTCACTAGACTCAAATTTATCTTTATATCAATTTTCCTTTTTTAAGATAATATCATGCACTAGTGTTATCTCCTTGAAGTCTCTATTTAGTACCCACGCAAGCTTTGAACTATCCTTCATAAATACTAGATGAAAGAGTTCATCTAGGCTATCTCAGTTCATGGCTGCATTAATGATTACTTTTCAAATGAACTCTGGATATTCACACTGAATGCCTAATCTCAGACTTGAAATATGAAGTTCTATATAAAATTCCTAATGCCTCCTTTCACATGAAAATTCGCAGGAGCAGGCATTAAAAATTGACATTTAGAGGCTGCCTCTTGCCTCTTTCCTGCCCTACACAGAGCAACACTTCTCCCACATCCACAGATCTCTGCTGTCCTTCAGAAAATCACTGATGTCCTTCAACCATTCTGAGAAACTTCCTCATCTACCGAGAAACAGCCTTTGTGCAGGGCAGCCTAACAGAAAAATGCTCATCCATCCATCCTTAATTCCTCCTTGGCTGAAGACTGCTTTAATTCAGCAGCTGGAAACCAGGCATCACCACACCTGCAGCCTAACACCTGTACCTGGGCATGGTCTCTGTGCAAAGCAGAATTGTCTGTCCTGAGAAAGGTTTAAATGATCCTCTTACACAAGAGTTCAGTGTACCAGTGTTGTCCACATCTCTTCACACATCTTCTTTCCGTGACCTCCTTAAAAACTTCTGCAGCTTCATATAATAGGGCGCACTCCTGAACTTTTTTCCATATTCATTCATAGCAGCTATTAAGAATGTATCACTAAAACACAAATCTGTGCGCAGTATCAAGGTTGTGCCTCACCAGGGAAGTTCAAACAAAGGAGCAAAAGCATTTCAGGGATGACAGCAACAGAAAACTAGACATATTTCCATTGCCACTTTCAGCCTTTTCAGCCTTCTGCAGTCACACAGCTGGTTCAGAATAGGCCACCGAGCATCCACACAACAAGCTGCAGTTCACAGGGGTTTCCAAGCACTCTGGGGAGAGATCTAAACCTGCAACAAAAGGCCACAAGTGCCACAAGAAGAGAACCATAAGGGCATCACCAGTCCTCCTGTAACAGCTATGGATTTGCCAGTGAGAACTCCTATAGTCATCAAGTGAGCCAAAGATTCCTGCCATTCCAAGCTACATCAGATTAACCACTGGTGATCAATTTAACCACAGGCATGTGGGCAAGACAAATCGACAAGGGATTTCACACCACTGTAAGCAGAGGCTCATCTGTGATCCAGCACACAACTGGCTTATCACTGTGACCCATTCCTACTGCTAAGGAAAAAAAAAGAGAAAAAGGAGAAACTTGTCCGGTCTTCTTTCAGAGCCTCCTGGAGATACCAAAATACTGAACACCCAAGGACTTGTATGAACACGATATAATGGAAAATACTCAGCTAAGCAGGTGAAGCTTTGAGGATGTGTGAGACTCACCAAGACACCAGGACCATGACAGCCTTTAAAACAGACTAAAATGTTCAAAGCACAGAGTGAGAGTTCCTTAGGCAATAGTTTACACTAAAAAGCTTTGGACCCAAACAGTTTTCTCCCCACTAGGCCACCTGCGTTCACTGTGCTTGAACTAATTGTGACAGGGAGGGTAAACCAAGCCAATGAATTGATCTGCTGAAAAACAGCCTTGGGAAATGGGAGCTTGGCTACAGCAAATATTGCTGAAGGCAGTGCTGTGTTAAATCCATTTAATATTCCATATGGTAGACGAGACATAACTTGCAATTTCCATGACATGATAAGTTTGTCATGCACTTTACCAACATGTCCATCTTTACCAGCACTTTGGACATCTTTAAACATCTAAACAGCTTTGACTTTCATTAAAAACCAGCCATACTTCCTCTTTTTTGCTTCCATAGTTAGACCGAGCCACGTCTCAAGATGGGCAATGCTCATTTAATGGGATTATTCACATACTTAGCAGCATGCTTCACTGCTTTGAACTGCTGCATTCAAGGTTCAATAGAACAACAACTTTGAATATGGCAAGCTCCAGGACTTTCCTGGGTCTTTCCAAGATGCCGTGGAAGTTCTGTCTCTGGTTTGGGTTTCAGATGGGATAAAGGCAATTTTCCTTTTAGAGGAGAGACTGGAAACATGAAGTACCACGCAAAGCTCCGGATAAACCAGAGGAAAAACTAAAATGTAACAATTTAAAGGCATGTTCATGCTGCTGAACATATATCAAACAGATACATGATCTTGGTTGAAAAAAGAAAATTGGGGGGATGTCATGAAATCCATGCAATCATAAAACAAAGCTGGGGAAGGGGGCTGGGGACAGGGTAGATTTTAAAACACCTAACAGACTTTGTATTCATCCTGCAAGGTGAGAAAATTCCCTCCTTATTTCCCTCCACTCATGATTAGAGAGTCATGACTGCCTCACCAGCTGTGCCTCTGGCTTATTTTAAATTCAAACTACGATACATATCTCACTTTTAGACTTTTAATAGCAATGCCTTAAAATGCAGATTGCTGGCTAAATTTAGTTACATGATTAAAAACAAATCTAACTCATCTCTACCCAGCAAACAGAACTGCTGCATTCAAGGTTCAATAGAGGACTTAACTCTTCAACTAAAAACAAAGTCCTAACAAAAAGAAGGAAAAAAAAGAAAAGCACAATTTGGTGATGTCTCCAAAAAAGATGCATAAAACATTAACCAGCTATGGAAAACTATCTGCAAATGCATCATAGTACACCATAGGGTTTTTGTTCAGTACTTCTGCAAATAAATTCTGCACTATGCTACTACAGCAGTATGAGTCATACACTTTTACTGACATTCTATATTTATATCTCCATGCCCTTCTGCACTGTTATATGCTTCCTTCCATACAGGCCTCTCCAACCTGGAATTTCCTTCCTTCTGCAGCTGAGCATCTCTTCCTCTAACATTCACCAGAAAACTGAATAGACATTCAGTTCTTTCTGGACACCATTTTGGAAAAACAACACCCTTGAGCTATAATAATATGCTGCATGTGCTTTTATTTGTTTCCAATCATTTTTTTGCATCTGATTTCCTAATCTTTTGTCTGTAAAAGGACTGCTTAGGTGTTTATCCCCTTTGAGGCAAGGTCCAGGTCCTGTTTCATTAGCCAGTACAGTACTACAGAAAATCTTATTCAGAGACTACAAATTGCAACATAGGCATGTTTTCCAGATCATTTCATGAAAAGCAATCCCTCTAGCTCCAATGTTGCAAACATTTGTGAATCTGCCTAATTTGGAGAAGGCAAGCAATCCTGCTACTCTCAAGAGTAGGAAGGTGTGTGTCTACAAGAGATAAACAAACGGAAGGTAATTAAGTTGCCAGTGCTAATATTTACCTTGTCAAAAGACTCTAGGGCATGCTGTGGAAAGGCAGACACAGAAACAGCAAAAGAATTGCTTTGGAATGGCAGCCTGAAGGAGAACTGGGCTTTTTCACTGTTGTCCACAAGATGCAATCCCAACAACCAGGGACCAGTTGCAGAAGAGATTTCACAAGATAACAAGCCTCAGACATGCATGACTCTGAAGAGTCACAACATCTACAAAGAAATAGAAAGCATTACAGAAATAAAGTGTTAGAATAGCAATCCTGGGATTTGCTAAGTGGCTTGAACTTCCTCAGTCACTCCAGAAGCAGCTGAGTTCCACATCTAATAGAGTTCAACCCTAACTATGCTCTGTTCTTAAGAAATAAAGTACAAAGAACAAAACAGTACCACAAACCCAACAATGGCACCTCCAGAGCCTCCCAGGAGATCACCCGCCTTGTTCAGAGTCAGAATCATTAGAACAGCAACTACAATTGACTAAGACAGAGTGGGCTGTGCACCTCAAATAATGAGCAGCGTTCCCGCTGACAGGAGGAACAAAACAGTCTAAAAGAGGATGGGAAGGAAAATTCATACCCTTTGAAGTCAAGAGATGAATAATGAGCAATAAGGTGATGTATTCTCTCTGGAATATCATCCCAATTTCTCCCTCCACCCACAAGAAAGTTTAAGAGTTGGGCAAGGGGGTGGAGGAAGAAATAAAAAAGCACAACACAAGATTCCACCTGTATATGGCAAGGTGCTTAACATCGAGGAGAGTGCAGGGAGAGAGTGGACAAAGGTGTAAATGGTTGCATAATGGTGAAAGCTTCCAAATGCCACTTATGCCCTGAAAAAATTCCATCATATACAAGGGGACACTATCCAGCTAGCAGAGCTCCCTTCAACTCCTGACTTCTCATTCCAGCTCAGACCTCTAACTCATTAGAACTCACATACTAAGAGCCTGTGCCTACTTCTCTTAATATTGTGAGGTGTTTTTCAGCATTTCAGAGCCACAGGCACAGGGAGAGTCTAAAAATTTAGAAACATTTTAGAAATGTTACTAATGAATGCAATCCAAGTCCATCCTTTAAGGGAATCTGAAATTCCCAGCCAAGAGGGAATGATGCTGGTGAGATTCACTTCTGTTGTTCACCCAGTGAAGCAATAGCTGTCCTCAACCACCTCTATATGGCTACAACATCTGTATCTGCTTGCAGTGCCAGCACATCTATGTTTAAGAATTACCTAAGTGTTTATATGAACGGGGTTGTAATGTAAGTATTGATGTGCTATGCTGCCTGTTACCAAGAGGGGTTTAGGTTTTGAAGTGAGAGAGGGGACAAATAAGAGAACTTTTCTCATTAGCAGTAAGGAGGGGACAGCAATGAAGAACAAAAAGTTCCTGTTTTTTCAATACCTTCTTTTCTCTGATGTTACAATGGATACTGATCAAAAGAAGCAGTATCCTCCTAATCATGCTTCACAGACTACAACGAGATAGGGCAGCTTCTAAAGAAACAATGAGTGTTCTCCTGTGCTAAAACAGGTGGCCAGGTTTTCACGCACTTTGTTTGAACACTGCTCGGTGAACTAGAGGAATTGTAAGTAACTAGCCAGATTTTTAAATCAGACACAGCAGAAGTTTGTTGTGTTTCAACTATCAGCTTCTACTTGTGTGCATGGCCACGGTGTTTTGGGGTTTTTTGGCATTGTGTGTTCTGTTTATCTCTAGCAAAGTGAACAAGCAAGAGGGGACAAAAAAGGATTTAACACCCTCCTTTGTACTGCGTGACTTGTCAGGATGATTCTTCAACCCTCATGAACATCCAGTAATGCACACTGCCACCCTTTTATTGTCCCCACAGCCTGACCTTCACTTCTGAATGTTTTATTGTCCATTTTCTCTTCAATGAACAGCTTCAGCTCCAGGCAGCTGTGTCATTAGCAGGCACAAGCCTGAAATGTGTGTACAGGCAAATTCCTACAAAATATCCATCAGCTACAAATCCAAAATTCAAGATGAGAAATGCCAAACTGATTTTCAGTTTGCTTTCTATTTTGGGATGGAAAGGACAAGTAGGAAAACAAACTCCTAGAGGAGTTTCTGTATCTGTATTTTGGGCAGCTTTGTAAAGGTAAATTTTTGGAAATTCTAGAAAAATAAGATTTCCTATATTCACGATAAAAAGATCTTAGCAAAAGTGGCATAAAGCACTGTCCCTGAATAGATCTTTGACTGCACAGGGTTTGTTAGATTTTTTCTTTTAGTTAAATGATACCGAGTAAAACGGAGAATGAGTCACCTAAGGAAATCCCACCCCTCCTAGGGTTTCTCTCCTGCATGAATCAGATTCTAATACCTTCTATTCATCCAGTCTGTCCCCAAAAAATAAACCATTGTGATTATTTTATTCTTATTACATACTGTGGGCCCCATAATTCTGGATAGAGAAGAAAGCAGACCTGAACCACACAAGCTCTTAAATGCAGCAGAACATCCCAAAAACCTAAAGTGTATCCTAAGCAACACAGAATATGTAACTCCCCTTCATCTGCACAGCTCAGTCTCCATTCTTTGGGATCCATACTGAATATATGTAGCAACACTGAGAGACAGTGAAGTCCAAATAGGAACTACAGAAACAGAGGGAGTTTGCCCTGAGTTTCAACGACCACACCACAAACTAGGCTTGAAATAGCTCCTTCTCTTCCTACATAAAAGAGGGCTTACAAAATAAGAGAAGCATGCAAAACAGTTTGCAAACACCCCTGCAAAATCTTCACTGGGGTTGGAATAATCTGTTTATTCCTCAGTGCCATGGAGACCGAGCCTCACTTACCAACAGGAGCTGGAGGCCAGCTCTGGATCGTGCCTCTCTGAGCAGATACACCCAGTGCTTACTGACAGCTGTTCCCACTCCCTGGATCTCCTCAGGCTCACTGGCTTGGCCCTCTAGGTTTTGGTTGCATGTTTCCCAAGGCAGCAGATTAATCTTGGGTGTTGTGCTCTCATGCATATCATCTTGAAAGAAAATTAGTATCCGAGATGCACTGACAAAGTAAAAACTGGAGATCAACACCAACATAATTCAAAGTTAAACAAGATTAATATACATTCCTACTACATAGAAGGAATTAATCATAAGGTTTGGATTTCAACAGTATTTATAAGCAAGGCTTTCTTCGTGGGCTGTATTTAAAAAATCATTCATCTTTAAACACGGAAATTAAGTCACCTGGCAGCACAGGAAAAAAACCAGTGATTTTGCTTAAGAAATATAACAAATGTTAAAGGATATCAGTTGCTAACCACACTTGTGTATTTACTAAACTCAAATGGTAAAATACAGATGTCATGGTCAGTCGTGGTATTTTCAGAGCACTCAACAATCCAGCCAGGTCACCTGAATGCTTACAGATACACAAAAATTATAACCCCGCAAACCAGAAAATACCTTACAGCACATACTTTGTAAGGCAGAGAAACAACTTCATGTTGCAATAGCACACAGCCACTGCTAGCACTCAAACAATGTAAACCCCGTGTAACAACTGCCTGTGGACAACTGGAATTTTTCAGCACAAACTTGTGTTAGATTGTTCTGTGGTTCCTCACAACTGGAATACTTTAAAGAAGAAAAGCCCCACTCTCTTGGCAGATCTCATCATAATACACAAGTTTCAGAGCCATTCTGTAGTCACAAGACTACAGATTTGTGATTGAAAATTTACAGCTGTTGATGTATCTCGTGTATCCTACAGTACCTTACATCAAATTATTTATTCCAAAATTACGTCAAGGTAATAATGAAAGGAACAATCTAGACAGGCTTTATAGATTTTTTTTCCTGTTTGTTTCTATTTTTTTAAGGAAAAAGAAGTTCCTAAAAAGTACTGTTTTTCACAAGTACTCAACTGCCACTAAGCTCTTAAAAAGCACATTACCTATGTTCGAATAGTAAGACTCATAAGTGAGCATTAAACCTAAATAATTAATTACTAAACAGGAAATGTCACTTCAAGTCTATGAAAACAAGTATTTAATGGCCTTAAAATGCTACTAAGGTTAAATAAGATCAATGCACTTACAGGCATAGATCGTGCACACACAGAAGCTGAGCTTAGAAATGCTCAGCTTAGTAAATGCATAGCTTTAAATTAAGCTATTTGAAAATGCTGTAGCCACTTCCCTTCTCAAAGACCAATAAAACTGAGAGGGCAGAGTACATATACCCTGTTCCTGGCAATTAGTTACCATGCAGATTAATTCAGCTATCAGGTAGTGATTGGTTCCAGCTTCTTGTTCTACACAAAGTGAGTGCAAAGCACTTCTACCTTACTAAGGATTTGAGCTGTTTGTCTGAGACCATGTTATATCCACTTTGTGTAACTGCAGAAATTCTGAAGACCAAATTCTCACTGTTTGTTGTGTGTTCCACATCAATTCTCTACACTAAGAGCTTTGAGTTGCCAAAATTTCAATCAATCCCATCATCCTTTTACTACATGCAAACTATCTCATATGATATGATAACACCCAAAATGAAATTGTTCTTTTTTTGCCCCCCCCTCAGATCTCCCAGCTGGAAGAGGGTGTAGGGAAGAACCCCCTAGCCCAGTCTTCTAGTCCATGCTCTTTTTGCTGGATAACAGGCCTGATAAAGAAGCATCATTGTGGAGAGCTGCTGGGACCCACAGCATACGGGGAGTCTAGAAGCTGAACTCAAAGCTGAGAGGCAAAAAGTAGGTGAATTATATACTGTCTGGCCCAGTCTGTCACAGCAGCAGCCAAACAATAGTGGCCTTGTGAGTTCCACATTTGGCTCTCACTCTTGTGAGTTCCACATTCGGATCTTTCTCTGTTAATACCTATGAATATGGAACCTGGAGGCAGCTTATGACAGAAGTTACAAGAACATGAATTTTCTTCTGCTTTTACCTCTGCTTCTTTTCAGCTTCAAATAGGTGAATTGACAGAGACCTAAGTACAATGTGAATGATTTCAGTATGATTCAGGAGAAAGGCTTTGACATAAAACAAAGTGGAAACAGTCAAACAGAAGAGCAAGTGGCTTAGACAGTGCCAGCAGTTCCAGCTGCAAGTAGTCAGAAGAACTAGAAAGACTGGGACACTTACGGTCAAAGTACTCTTCTTTTAAGGAAATTTCTATCAGCTTTTTGTACCCTGGTTTCACAATAGTTGCGAGAAGGGAGGTGTTTTCAATACAATTATCATCATAACCATTGCAACAGTTTAATTTGCTTTAAAAGAAAAAGAATAAGAAAAAACAAACCCCCAAGGAACAGCCCAGAGCCAACAAGGTGCCCTTCTCAGCCCACAGAACTACAGCTCCTCTTGCACAGTTGCTCTGGTGCTGGAGGATACTGAAAACAGAACACACACCACATTTACAGATTTCCTGCACACAAGCACATACTTGTTAATGTATCTGACCTTGTTTATTACATTTGCTAAACATATGGGTAGCCATAAGCTGCAGCAATCCAACCACAGAAACCAAAGGGAAAAAAAAAAGAAAGAAAATTAGAGAAAGTAATGAAACCCTTATCTCACCCACTAATGACTTGAACAAAATCTATACCAGATTCACATTTTAAAGGTACATTTTTTTAATGCTTTTTAAAGATGAAAATTCTGTCAAATTGGCACAGTTACATTATTTAAGTCCACAACAATTACTGTTCCCACTAGTAAAAGAAAGGATACGACACCCAAAAATAAAGGGGGGAGAAATTCAATATAATAGTCCCTCTTTCCACACATGTGGCCTAGAGCCCCAGAACAAAATGAATAATGACTGAGTCATTTTTCACACCCCTCCAATCATGGAGTACTTAGTAAAATACATCTGGACAGGACTAAGCAAGTGTGAATCACAGAATCATAGATTCATTGAAGCTGGGAAAGAATTCCAAGATCATCAGGTCCAACTGACAACCCAGCACCAAAGCCACGTTCACTAAAACACGTCCTCAAGTGCCATATCCACAGGTTTTTGAATACTTCCAGAGATGGTGACTCCCCCCCTTCCCTGGGCAGCCTGTTCCAAGGAAAGAACCGGCCCTTGCATGAGAGGAAGCCACAGCCAGAAAAACCAGGACAGACCAGCCTTATGTATCTTATCTTCCCCTTCTACTGTGGGAAGGGCACTCTGTGGGCTGCCCCACACGTAAGAGGAGCAGAACAGGGATGGAAAATTTTTGATAGCTGTTTTCCTTCTGTTAAGCTCATTTTTACTCACGAGTTAAATTTAACAAAAAACTATTTAAATCCTACTCTTCCCAGGCCACCTGAATCTACATTTGCCAATGTAACATCATAGCTCACGAAGGGAATTCCAAATATTGATGTAAGTTTCTTTGTCCCTAATGTCAGTCACTGATGTTTCTATTTTGCAATGAGTACCTCCAATCAAACTTAGTGACAGTTCAACATCTTCCTGACACCTCTCTTTTCACACAGAAATGATGTAGAATGGCATGCACAGCTATTTACTGCACAACTGGAAGTTCCTAGCAACAAGGAGAGGTAAAAGAGGGATGGTGACTGAAGAAACAACTCCATTGCTCAAAAGACGGTGTTAGCAGGATTCTGTGACAAAGCTTTGCATATGAACAACTCTCAGCACTTGATAACAACCTTTCAGAATGTACCTGCAGTTCCCATTGGACCCAACCTCCTCCTCCAGCGACCAAACCACTGAATGAATTTCTTCAAGACTTTTATCAAAGTCATGTAGAAGTAACTCCCAGCAGGGAACAGCACGAACAGGAGTGTAGAATCACAAAGCAAACCACAGACACATGCGCACTCCTAACTTTTTAACTTTAAAAATAAAGCCAAGTAATGATGCCAGCCCATGAAGTCAAAGAAAATTCCAAAATCTTCTAGGTATTTACAGCTATCTAGAATGCAACTTTAAAATAATTATTGTGTAAGTTGAAACACCAGTGAGATGAATGTGTGATGGAACAAGAAGACAGCTCTGAAGACAATACAGAAAACAAGGCAATTTCCATATGCATCTAGAACCTTTCATCCTGTTACTGCACACTAAATTTCCCCAGTTCCTAGTGCTCATTTCTGAATTTTGGTCCCCAAGCTTGTGCATGTCTTTCCCTCCCCCTGCCATGCTCTACCCTTTGTAATCAAATGCAGGACCTTCAAGATAGGCCCTGAAGCTTCAAAATTTACCCCCAAGGCAGATGGACAAAGGCTTTTCTTTTTTGGACACTCATTTCTTGAACTCAAGTTCTCCCTCAATGAGGTTCAGGGGTACCTATCGATTTGCAGGTTTTGATTAAGCTGTTTTCTAGTATTTCACCTGTACTCCCAAAAGCCAGCATCCTTCCTCATGAAATGCAGCTACCTCATGTAGGGCTCCAGTTTCAACTCTCGGCTACCGTGTCTCGAAAGAGACAAGCATTAAAACAAAAAAATATGTATGACACATATACACATACACAAATTAGTATTTGCTGAACTAGGGAGCTGCTGAAAAATTCAAGGTAGAGGAAGTTTGCTTTCCAGAGGAAGGCTGCAGAGCCCAGATTCAAGAGCAAACTGGAAAGGACCTCTAGTGGGCTGAGGCTGTGCTGCTCGGGCGCCAGACATGTCCTTCCCCTTCACCTCCCTGCAACTGCACAACTTGCCAGCAAAGCCCAATAGCTGTACCTTGTGACTGCCATCAGAAAAGGCACCTAGAAATGCAACTACAGCCTCTGTGAAAGACTGAAATGCTAAAGGTTAATGACGCAAACAAGATCATTAGAAATATTCTCTCATTCTGCTCACAGCGCTTGGAGGGACACGCTGTCATTTGCTTCAGAAAAAAACAGGAGATGGTTTCTATTTTACCACATAGGTCACTAACATGTCAGACCATTTCAGAGTGGTTTTATGTGGCCTAAATGACATGACATCAAGGGACATTCAAAGATGCACAAATTCAGATGCACATTTGGAATGAGGATTCAGAATATTATTCAGACTATGTCACGGCATTTTGCTCTTCCAAGACTTTTTAGCTGTAGGCAGTTTTGCACAGGCAGCAGAAACACAATTTTAACTGCATTTTTGAAGTAACTTTCTGAGTGAAAAAGCTCAGAATTCTATATCCAAGCTCAAACAAAGCATAACTTCATGTGACACTATGTGAAAAATAGAATAGTGTGTGTATTCAGGAGAATACACAGATAATAAACCAAGCCAGATTAAGGAAGGTTATTTATTAGGCATCCCAGTTAAAAAAGAAAATATCTTGTTTTGAATGGAAGTTGATGATTCACCTCTAAGTCTTTAAAATACCTCTCTTGCTATATTTAGGTTTGCCTTCAAGTCAGACTGGTTCTATCATTCCCCAAAGTAGAATAATTTACATCTTCAACATCACAGGCCACAGCTTAGCTCTCTTTTAAATGACCTAAGCAATAACCTCTCTTTCAGCAGTTACCCTCAAAGCGTTTGCATTAACTTGAGAGGGACCACAAATTAAAGCTGACATTGTCAAGCAGAGCAATGCAAGACAGCTGTTCATTATTACTCAAAAAACAGTACCACCTAATACTGCAGTGGTGCTCCTTGTGCCATTAAGCAGAGCACTGGAGAGGAAGCAAACCTTTTGCAGAGTGGCTGGAATCCAAGGCCACAAGAATGCACCTGGTCTGTCCTTCACATGGAGCAGTAACAGCACTGCCCTGTCATCCATGAAAAGCATTCCTGAGGGCCACTTGACACAAGCATTCACACAGAAGAGTAACTAAACCAAAGACACCAGCAAGTTCATATTTTGTCACCAGAGACTTGATCAAAGAGCAACCAGGGCTTCTCAACCTTCATCTTTTTGGACCAACCATCATCAAGTAGGACCACCTCTACTACCAGAATAATATAATTTACTTTGCAGGAGTATTAGTGATGCCATAAAGTCTAATTGTGCTTCCTTCCTCTGTAGGAAACGGAATCAAGGCAGGAATCAAGGCAGGAAAAGAAAGCACTTGTCTTGTCTTGAAGGGTTCTGTGAGTTACTTTATAGTAAGAGCGTGTACAGTGGAAATAGTCTCAAGAATACCACTATAATAAAAAGAATAAGGAATTGGAGCTGATGAGGATCGGTTAAAGGTAAGGATTAAAAACACAACATCTCGTGAAAATATTCCTTAACACCTTTAAGTCAAGCAATTAATTTCTCAGGAAATAACGTCTTGAATCCAAACTGCTTTACAATACAATCAACAGCAAATGAAAGGAGAGTTGATCAAATTCTAAAAAGAAATTACAGGAAACCTCTGCTGAATGAGATAGAACATAGGATATGAAAGGGATACAGGTATTATACTGATTTCAGCTGCAATTAAAATCCC
Source organism: Machaerirhynchus nigripectus (assembly GCA_013397975.1). NCBI lineage: Eukaryota > Metazoa > Chordata > Aves > Passeriformes > Dicruridae > Machaerirhynchus > Machaerirhynchus nigripectus. The sequence goes on from VZRQ01000629.1 coordinate 714,299, forward strand.
TTGTAAAGAGAGATTGGGGAAGAAATGAAAAAAAGTTGTGCATTTTGCTTTATGTTACAGTACAAAATTTTGCCAGCAGCGTGAAGGAAAAACAAAGCAAGTCTTAAAAACAGGCCAGCTTACATAAGAGGGAAAGACAGAAGACAAAAATATTTATGCTGTGTTCCTTTTTTCTGATAACAAAGCTGATAACTTGCTTGGACTTAAGAATTGTCAAACCACTGCAACCATGAAACTGGCAACTATTCCCCCAGATGGTTGCTTTTAACAACACTCTCTAATTGACTTTTCCCTCTTCCATTAGTTCTGCAGCCAAGCACTGCTCAGATAAAGATCAAAATGTCATTTTGAAATGGTGGAATCTGTGAATTGATGCCTTGTGTGTCCAGTGTTTATCCACCCAGTTCCTTGCTATGTCTTTCCAATGAGAAAAGTTTTTAGTTACTGTCAAGACAGCTGCAATAACAATTTTTTTATTATTACTACTCTGACCAGGATTAATGTTCTGAAAAAAAAAACTTCAAATAGAACTCTTAGGTATTAGTAACGGCCTCTTGAAAGTCTTGTGTGGAAAACACTCCATGAGTATTCAGATACAGTAAAAAACTTTAAATTATTAAATTTTGCATCATGGTGAGATTATTAATTAGAAAAAACTTACTCATTCTTTCATGCAGCAAAATCCCTGTACACTGCAATGTCTGTCCAAAGTATGTTCCTATCTTCCACAATGAGCAGAGAAGCATCATATTACAAAATCCCTTCCTTCCATTTTCCTGCGTCCAAAAATCATTATTTTGCCTCCTTTCCACTAACTGGGGAACTCCCCAGAGTAAAGCAAGAAGGAAATGTTCATATCAGTATCTCTAAAGTGAAGTGCATGCAGCCCTAGGTATTCACAAGACAATCCACTGGAAGGCAGGATGAAAATTATATATAAATACTTAAATGTATTAATAATAATGGTTTTAATTATTTAAGTTAATAAAGTAATATTTTAAGTCGTTTTTATCTCATCCTTTGTAAAATTTCTATTGTACATATTTTATAGTTTGCATATTGCAGCATTATATGTCTGTGATTTATAAACAAGTAAGTATAAATACATTGGGGGCTGAATGCTCAAAAAAATTTTTTATTGATCCATAACGTTTGGGGATCACTGGTTTATGACTTCAGCACCAGGAAACTGAAGCAGCATTTCCTCCTTTGCTAGAAGGAGGTAAAAATACTGGTGGGAGGAACTGCATGCAGGGAAAAGTTCTCAAGTGGGCTGAATTTTTCAGTTATTCAGTTGCAAGTTTAATGCAGCGAATGATTTTCCAGAAAGAGTTAAGTGCTTCAGCTCACACTATATCTAGTAGCTGAACAACCCTTGAAATTCCCACGGGATCCTGATTGGTGTCTGGAGGCTGCCAAAGGCCATTCAAAATCTTATTCCAGATGATTTAAGTTCAGGTCCATTGCTCTTCAAAGAGATTTAAAATTCTAAATACATAAAATACCGTTTCAGCAATAACTTGTGCCACTGCATCACTTGGCCAGTTTTCTAATGCAGATGTAGAAAGTCAGCTTATTTTTATAGAAATTCTTTTTAAACATTCACAAGCAAAACACTCTTGCTAGTCACTTGACACACTTCTTGTTGTTGCTGTAAAAAAACACTTACTGAAACAGTCCATATCTGTAATGCCCACAGATTAAGTATCAAGTAGGTGAAACACTGGAATTACTAAAACTTGGGGATGCTCTGTTAAGAAACAGTGAAGGAAAGCAAACCAAGTTGACAAGACTCACTCTTCAAAAATCAGGTTATCCTAACTAATGCCTTCTTTCTGCCTTTTCTGTTCCAGTGAGGATGACATTGAGCACTTAACTCAAGAACTATACATCTTGAGATAAATTCTTTTACTCCACCTGAACAGTTTCCAAGCAGCTCATAGCACTGATTGCAGCTTTCAAATCTTCAGTATAGCATCCTCTAAAAATCAGAGTTCAGGTATTTCTTGTAAATAGCTTAGAAGTTTTTTTACACATTGCTCTCACATACTTTGATGTCAAACAATGAATGCTATGAAACAGAAAACAACCAATTTGTTTTTCCAGTCACACATCACAGCTCTGGCTGTTCCTTTTCCTCTGTGGAAGACTCCCACCCTCTTGTTAGCCCTAACTATGGCACCACACACTGTGCAACAGGAGAAGCAAACAACACAAACAGCACAAAATAGCTTCAGATGCCCGTCCTGCCTTTCCATCTCATCTACCTTTCCCTCCTGCCTTCGCGTTTCACACTCGGATGAGCTGCATCACATCAACCATCCCTTTACACACGAATATCACTGTTACATAACCTTCCTCTCATCTCTTCCTAGGTAAGAATCTAACCCTACAGCTCTCCACACGTGGCAGCTTTCACACTGTCCTCATTGCAAAGGTTCCCAGGAAAGTACAGCTTCAACATTAAATCTGCTTTCGTTTTTGCCTTCAGGGGATGCTGTTCAAGTGTAATGATGCCTCTTTTTACCTGTCTTTTCCAAGTATTTTCTGGGTTTGACCACAAACACACACATAAGCCAGCTTACTTTAGTTTATTGATCTTCAGACAACTGAACATGGGTGAAACTGCAGCACTGTGTGTGCAGCCACTATCAGTGAGAAAGAACACTGCTTGTCTGCAACAAAGACAATTTACAATTTACTGTTTGGGTGCCACATGTTACTGCTGTTTAGATATCCTACCTGTCCGTGCCACCAGGTGGGTCCAGCCACTCCAAACTGCTCCAATCTTTTCATGTGAGAAACACTGAGTGTCAATCTTCCTGGGCTCAGCAAGAAAGACGTCTCTGCTCACCAGCTGCCCGTGTTTGTTGCTGCCCCAGACGTACAAGTGTCCTTCATCTACAACAGAGAGAGAAGTAAAATCTATTGAAAGGGATACAGATCTAACACCACCACATTCAGCCTCTCTCGCAGTTCAGTGATGCTGAGGAAAGAACATTTCATTCAATTAGCATTCTCACTGTATGCTTTTTCTTACTGTTCTTTATCACTGTAACTGGGATATCAGAAATATTTGCAGGGGCCTTAACAACACAGCCTATTTTCTGAGGGCTCCCTGAAGCAACGAAAGCTTTCAGGTCAAACTGCCTAGATGTTTATAACAAAGACTAATTTTTATTAAAAAACTAACCACAGTAGTCAACTTCTGAGAGTAAAAGAAAATCAAAGTATCTTGGAGACAGTCACTGAGCAGTCCCTCTCAGTCCACCCTGTCCTTGCAGACCAGCTTTTATTTCCACTCCAAAGCTTTGATTACATCCAGTAAATAACTTTCTGGACTGCAGCAAACAATTCAAAACCTGGCTGGCTGCTCCTGCTCTGCTTTACAGTCTCCCAGCCTCCCTACAACAGCTAGACGCCCAGCTCTGCTCATACCAATTCTGCCTTCTTCAGCCTGAGCAAATTCAGTAAATTTCCCAAAGCAGGGACAGTCCAGTGCTCCTTGGCTCACCTTGCACAGTCCCTTCCTAAATGAATTGGACATGCAGCTATGAACACACAATTAAAGCAGGCACCACCCATCACAAGACAAAATTAAAATACTACCATGCCTCAAAATGACACCAGACAACACCTGAGAAACTTCCACTAGTGGTCACTTGCCTTCCACATCCCTTTCCTAAAACAAGCATTTGTTCAGATGCACACTCCAGGATTCCATCCCCATCCACGGGGATAAACCTTTTTACAGGAACACCTGCAGGACTTCGTATCAGTGCAAGCTGGAGTTGCTCACAGCCTAATGACCAATGGACACCAACACAATGACCCCTCAGATGAGTCCTCCCCCAGATATGACATATCATTAGCTCCATCTTTTCAGCACAAAACCATTCCTCACAAGTTCTAGGCCTCCACAGTGAAAAAAAAATCCACAAAAAGCATTCAAGAGAGCATGAGCTGTCAGCTGAAGTCTTTGCCAGCCTGCACAAGCTGGAAGTGTAAGAAATAAATCTTGCACACATGATTTTGCACATTATCAGTCCCAGAAAGACTGAAAGCCATTTAAGTTCCAACACAGACTTGTTTGGAGCACACATCCACAACACTCAAGGCATCAGTCAGTCTCAGGTCAGCACTGAGCTCATTACAAGCACCATGGCAGAAGAAAATCTTTCAGAGGGGACCAAAAAAAAAAAAAAAGGCAGAACTTAAGCTACAGTATATTTAATAATCTCAGTTTGGTAACACCAACAGAAGGAGTAAGCCAGGACTGACAGTCATCTGCAGGACTTCTCATGTTCCTCTTTAAAACAACACAACTGAAACGAAAAGGAAAAGCAAGTCAAGCAATTGTTTCATTCGAATATTCGAATTCGCTGCTAAAATTGACAAATTTCTGCCCAGCACCAAGTACACACACCTTCTGGAGAGAAAACAAAAAAACAAGAGGTGACAGAAACACAACAAAGAAGAACACTGTGGCCATTCATGTTCCACGTTAACACGCACTGCCTCTGTCACCTTTTCTTCTCCAGAAGGTGTATTTGCTTTATCCTCGGAAATGGCACGTGCTCAACCCTTATCTCATTTCTTGAGTAGGTTTGAACAAAAACTTAAGACACGAAGACATAGCACCATACTCTCACCACTAGAGGGTCCAGGCCAGTTTGGATACCAGTAGACTCTACCATCCTTTTTTTCCAAGGAGCCCCCATTCATGTTTGCAACAACCCACATCAGCAGTGTCCCAAACCTGTCTGGCTGCAGGTATTTGATATCCCACCAGCAGGTGACTCACGGAACAGAGGCAAACAAAACTGCACCACAGTGCAAGGCATTCCTAGAAAAAAAGGCCTATTTAAATACTACACCCTGCAGTAGTACCTTTATTGTATCAAGCATCTTTAAAACACAAAATATTTCAAGTAATAACTATCTTGCAGGATGAAGGGCAGCAACAGCATCACATTATAAAAGTCTTTGGCATTTACTCTGTCAATCTTGGTCCCCCTGGTGCCAAATAGATCACTCTCTTAAATAAAAAGCAAAAGCATGAAAGAATAATCTGTTCACTGTCTAAATAGAGAGTGCGAATTATTTAAAGTAGATTTTATTTGTTCTTACAGTTTGTCTTCACTAATCATGCATATACTTTGCATCTCTGAATTCAATACAATTTACGTCTTGGAACATCTCCCCATACAACTAAATCTCTATAGAGCTGCACAAGCAAATACTCCAGTGCTCCTTCAGTGATGACAGAGGTACCAGATGGCTGCAGATTTGCTAAGAACTTGTTCCTGTGAAGTTTGGCAAAGACTTGTCTTCATAAGGTTCAATATATTTTACACACTTCAAAACTGTAAGATTACAGCATGAAAGCCATTCTGTTTCCCCTTCTCCCAATCTGTCAGAATAAAAAGAAATCTTTATTAGACTTTCATTACTGGATACTCAGTACTCCAGCATGGGAGCACTGCCTAAGGATCAAAGAACAAATGGCAGACATTTTCGAAGTGCCTAACCAACTAAAGCAACTTCCTTCTCTTCAAGTAAGCGTTGTGCTCTTACACCACAGATCTGCACACTGTCACAGTGGAGCCTAAGACACCTCAGACAGCTCCAGGCCTTCTCACATCCCTGCACAGCACTGCCCCGTGCAGAGGCATTAGCTCACATTGCTGTGGCTACCCTGCTTCTGCTGCTTTTCCTGGGACAACCCCCAGCACACCCCTTCTCCATGGGCAGAGGGTTGCACTGGTTCCTGCAGTAACCAGTTACCCAAGAGGGCATCCTGCTGCAGCTCCAGAGGTTCACCCAACCATGTGATTCAACAAATCCTTTCAGAGTTTCTAGCCATTAAGAGCCCACACCCTGAACTACATAAGGGCTAAGTCACACCTGACCCCAGGAAAAACACACAGAATTCAGAGAACTCGAAACATTAATCCAGTTCTAAAAACAAAAGGAAATTTCTCCGAGTCCAAAACTATTACCAAACAATTACCAGCACTAACTAGGCCAAATCAAATTCCACCAGTTTAACCAAACTCGATAAACATTTCAAAAGCAGAGAAACCTTTGTAGGGTGAGATGAGGCGTTTCACCTCTGTACCTGAGGCCTACCTGTGAGGGACACCGAATGATAGGAGCCTGCAGCAACTGTCTTCACCTTTACATCTTCCAGGCCTAGAAAAAATTTAGCTGCATAAAATTTCTACAGCAGGTATCAATTCACACACAGACATGCAGGAAAGTGTAACAGGATGGGGATGACTTTTGTAACAAAAGGGCTCTGCCCTTGGGCCACAGACATTGCAGGACTCTCATTTTCCCCACAGATTATGATCTTGTATGACCATTCTATCCTTCAGGTACTCCACTACGTGTTTATAACACCACGTGGCTTTACAGAAAGGAAGGTATGTACCACTCCAAATTATATTTCTGCTCTATCCACCCATACAAAGGAAGCAGATTCCTGAATTACCTGTCACTTCACAGGGTTCCTTTGCTGTCAAGAACAGGGGGAGGGCTTTTCCTTGGCTTGCACGCTTTGCCCGAGATGCCATCCCAGTTCCCCACTGCAGCACCAAACCACTGTCTTTTCAGAGTAAACACAAATGAAAGCAATTAAAACACATCAAGCACCAACAAAAATCACTTCACACGTGAATGAACGGTACATTCAACTAATTTTCACTGATTCAAATTACACTTTAAAGACCTTTATGCCAAAAAACATTAATATAACCCTGGTGAAGTCAACAAGCAACAAACAGCTGTAGTTTCAGTATACAGGTAAGGAAGCTAAGAAGGTAGGAAGCTATTGGAGACTCAGAAATCCCATGGTTGCAGTGCCTCAGGAACGGATACAAAGTTCTTGTGCTTTCTCTTCCCTTTCCCTCTCTCAATGCCAATTTGTTTGTGCAGTGCAGCACAAGGAATCTCAGTTCCTGCTATTCATACAGGCATCAGAGGTCCCACTATTCTTCCAAGCATCTCCTTTGCACCTTTAGCTCCACTACCTGGAATCCATACTGAAGTTCATGCAAAACTAAAGCAAATACAAGAGCAGGTGTGGTTTGTTTTTCCTCAGTTTTAACACAACCATGCCAAAAGGAAGCGTTTGATTTCTACTGTTACACCATGAACAAACTCAGAGTCTCTAGTAACAGCAGGAGAAATATTTACTTTCATTCTTGTGATTTTCCAGGTGTCAATTTCAACTACATCATTAAAAAAGCCACGTTTTCTGTGCAGTTCCATTTTGAAGCATCTCACACAAACTTAAATTACTTTGCATACTATAATGAGTTCAAATCCTAAGATATTTTGATTGACCAGAAGCCTTTTTTCCTGAACAAAATTCCTTTTATGTTTTATTTCAGAATAGGAGAAAAGAAATCCATACATTTTCCATCCATCAGAAAATTAACTTGTTAATAAACCATCACTGTGAGTTCTTGGAAAAAGTTTTTCCACATGATTTTCCAGGAAGATGTTTCTAAAATGTTTACTATTCATATTAATTTATCCCAAAATCTTACAGTCTATGAGTTTCAGGTGTATTTTCCCTGTGATATTTAAAATAAATAGTAAATTAGATAAATGTCATCCTCCTTACCTCCCTCTTCCCCCCCCAAGCCATTAAAATCCCATTTCATTTGTTATTGAAAAGATGTTAAAATTATGGCAAATTTACCTGTAGCAGCAAGGGCATGTCTCAGTCCTGCAGCAATACTCACCACCTTCTCTTTGAAAGACTATTCAAATAAAATAAAATATATTTTAGCTGCTTTTTGCATTTAGTGCCTCTAAAAAAAAAATAGGACAAACAGGAGTGGAACACTATGAACACAGTGCTCGCCATTCCAGCCTGCAAGTCCCAATGCATATCAACATTTTGTACCACAAAGGAAGTAAATTTTGGTCAATAAAAATTAGTGGGAACAACTTCAAGAAATAAAAAATAAATCAAGCAGAGCAACTGGATGCACAGCTTTGTGGCAAAAAATAAATAACCAGTCAAAATATTCACATGAAAGAAGAAACATTGGTGACTCAAGTACGTTTCTTTCTTCATTTTAACTGGGTGTTCCTCAAGAATTACACCAAAACCTCCACAGTAAATACTGGTGACAGGCAGTACTGTGTTCCATTAAGCTTTTCGGTCTTCCCAAGTTACTGATGGAATTTTGGTTTCCACTGGAGAAAAACCTGAAAGTTTCCCTCCACAGCAACAGATCTCAGGAATCATGTGGATGTTTCCCTCTTCTGTTACCTGCCATCCCATCCTGTCTCGCTCTTACAGGGTTTTGCAGACCCTCTGGATATCCTTGGTGGAAAAGCAGCAGGTGTATTTAAATTAGGTGGCATCAGGCCCAAGCATTTAAGGGATACCAACCCAAAGAGGAAATATTCCACATGAATAGTTTGTGTGGTGAGGGATGAGAGATTCAAATCAGCACTGTCAATACCACCAAATTTTAAGGGACCGTACTGCAGTGGATGCTCCCAGGAAACATCCAGGGCACAGAAATGTCAAGTGAATTAACTCCTACTCAATAGAGGTCACTAAGGGATCAGCTGCCCTCCTTCTCCTACATTAAAAAAGCAACTAAGGAATATCTGGCATGAACCATGATGCTAAATAATTTCTTGTCTGAGAAGTGAAAGAGTCAACTTTCTGTTAGAAGTGGGAAACTTCTTCATACAACAAGAAAAGCAGCCTTAGCTTTTCAATTCTAGGTCGATGACCATCTCTGGGCCCTTGCTTTGTAAGTTTAACAGATAGGCACTATTAGTTCAAGAGTCTGGCTGAAAGCCCACTGAGGTCAGATGACCTCTATAAGCTGCTGGAAGCGATACAAAGCACAACACCTTTTAAAACTTTACCTCAATCTTTTGTGGAATCAAGCACGGACCTGAAATTTGAGGAAGTCCCAGTTGTCCAAAAGAGTTTGACCCACAGGACAGCACTAGGCCAGATCCTGCAAAAAAATGAAGTGTTAGAGCAGGATCAGTAAACCCATGAGCAATAGCACTGTGACATTATAACAAGCAAAATAACACAGCCAAGTCGCTCAAGAAATGACCCAACATGTCCCATTACACAGCCCCTGAGGCCAAAGGCTTCTGGTCTTACACACCACATCCAGAAAAGGTCTCAAGTTCCCTGGGACACAAGGAACACAGAGTGATTTAGCTTGCAGGGCAAGTAGCTTAAAACCTGTGACTGCCAGCACATAGAATCAAAACGTTTTGGGTTGGGAGAGACCTTGAAGATCACCCAGTTCCACCCCCTCTGCCATGGGCAGGGACACCTTCCACCAGACCAGGTTGCTCAGAGCTCCATCCAACCTGGCCTGGAACACTGCCAGGGATGGAGCACCCACAACTTCTCAGGCAACCTGTTCCAGTGCCTTACCACCCTCTCAGTAAAGAAATTCTTCCTAATAATTAATCTAAACTTGCTCTTTTTCAGTTTAAAGCCTTCGTCCTTTGTCCTATCACTACATGCCCTTGTACAAAGTTCCTCTGCAGCTTTTCTGTGGCTCCTTCAAGGTTCTGAAAGGTTGCAATAGGGTCACCCCTATCACCAATGTCCCAGGGCAGGTGCAGCCTTTATTTTATGATGGGGCTGTGCTGCTTTGTGACCACAATGCACCATACAATACAAGGCAGTGTGATTATAGGGGTGGTAGTTCCTTCGCTAAATCTATGTCTGATGTGCAAAACACAGAAAACCATAGATTCAGTTATGCCATTTTTAATCCAAGTAGCTAGTACCTTACTATGCACCCTGTTCCACTGATGTCAGAGGGATTTTTCATGTGGGTGGGACTACTCAAGTAAGGTACTACTAAGATTGATTATGGATGTCGTGATTGGGTACTTGATAATGAGCTGCAAACAAATTCTGAACCCATTACTCTTGGAGAATTTCTGAATGTGATCATCAGTAGCATTTGCTATGAAGTGAAAGCCATCTTTAAAGTACGTCATGTTTCAGAGAATGGCTAAATCCTGAATTCATTGCTAAACCAAATTCCATATAAGGTTAAGAGAATTTGGCCAGGGTAAGGACCTTCTCCAAGCTGAACAGCCCCAACTCCCTCAGCCATTCCTCATAGGAGAGGTGCTCCACCCCTCTGATCATCTTTGTGGCCTCCTCTGGACTCATTCCAGCAGGTCCATGCCCTTCCTGTGCTGGGGAACCAGAGCTGATGCAGCACTCCAGTGGGGTCTCACCAGAACAGAGCAGGGGGGCAGAATCCCCTCCCTCCCCTGCTGCCCACACTGCTTTAGATGCAGCCCAGGACACGTTTGGCTTTCTGGGCTGCCAGTGCACATTGCTGGGTCATGTCCCACTTCTCATCCACCAGCACCCCCAAGTCCTTCCGGGCAGGGCTGCTCTCCACCTGTCCATCCCCAGCCTGTGTTGATACTGGGGGTTGTCCTGACTCAGGTGCAGCACCTTGCACTCGGCTTTGTTGAATTTCCTGAGGTTCCCATGGACCTCTTCTCAAACTTGTCCAGGTCCCTCACATCACACAAGCAATAGCATTGTAGAGCTTTCAGCATGTTCTCTACATCAAGATTGTAGAGCTTTCAGCATGTTCTCTACATCAAGATAGTAGAGAGACAGATTTACCTACTAAGATGATGGTAAAATCCCAGCCACACGCAACTTGTTTTACACAAAAGCCAGACAGGGCAGTGCACAAAGTAAAACGCAGCACATCCTCTGTGTGATTCAACCCCAACTGCCCATCTTTGTTGTGGCCACATACAAAGAGTTGTCCTGCACCTGGAAGAAAAAAAAAACAACAAAACAAAACAAATTGTGTCCCACTTCACAGACTACAAAGAGAAACCTGCATCTGTGAGACCCTGTGACAAACAAGGACAGTCATTATGTGTCACTTTAAGCACTGCAATCGTGTAAAAAGTCAGAGAAACAGGTCTTTCTGATGCATCAGAAACATCTCTGAATAAGTACAGCTGTAGAGAGCTGGGTCTGGCAAGGGGGACAATCCATATGCTAAGACAGGCACCTCTCACACTCAGATGCTGGATAAACTTGTTTATCATGTTCACATCTGTCTGTAATCCTTCTTTCCCATAATTAGCTGTGGCATAAAGCAGAACATTTCAAAGGCCAGACATTACCTCCTGCTCCTTACCTTAACACTTCTTAAGATTGAAAAACCTCTGACTCCTCCTTCCCATCCCCCATCCTCAACTCAGAAAATTTCGCTTTTTGGTATGAAAGAAACCAAGTCCTCACACAGCCACAAGGGACCCACACAATATATGAGAAACAGGAATTTCCCCAATATCCCCAAATACTGAGTTACCTGGGAGGGGAGGAAGCTGTTTTGCAGCTAAGGATTGTACTTGCTCAGAAACAGCAGCCACAGAGAGGTGGCAGCACTGAACTGAGAGGGAAACAACAAACTAAAAGTGATTAAAAGCCAAACCCCAAGAGCAAAAGCAGTGTTTTTACCAGTGATAACTGCAGAATGTCCCCCTCCTCCAGCAATGCTTGCAATGTCCTGACAGTTGCAGGAAACATCTTTCAGTGCCTGAGGAACCAGCACATCCTCTTTATGACCAAGACCAAGTTGTCCATAGCTGTTTGCACCCTTCAAACGCATACAGAAAAATAACACATTTTTTTCAAAATGCGTATTTCAAAAAGCATACTGGAATACAACCTGTAAAGGCTTTAACTGCAGACTCACACTCAATAAGGAGGAAAACCTTTCTATCAGGACGATGACCACATGTTTAATTTTAATGCTAATGATTCCCACTCATCACTAAGGTCTTATTCATGCCACTGCTTTCTGGCAGGCTACCTCCAAAATGAGAGCAGAAAGACCTTGTTCTGGAACCTAAACAAGTAAATCAGAAACGCTTACACCTCATTAACTAAGTCTTTTAAATTAAAGAGGTCCAAATGAAAATATACCAATTATAGGTAATATAAACGTATGGGTACAAAATTACAGCTACTAAACCCACCAGGATAATCGGCAATTGTCAACATGGTAACAAGTCAGGGAATTTCTTCGTCTGGTAACAAGTCAGGAAATTTCTTTGTCAATTTAAGCTGTGTGTCCAGCAGTTGAACCTTCATTCACAAAAAAGGGAATACCATAACCTTCCCCATCCCACACAGGGCAGTAACAGCAACACTCCACACCCACCATGCTCACAGCTGGTCACCCCCAGGGAACACTCTCCCGGCCTCACCTGTGCTCCCCCTGCCCATCTGCTCTCAATTTACCCTCCACCACTCCCGAAAGATGCAGCACCTGGTGAATGTTAAAGGGCCGCATTCAGCAATACACATTTTGTACCTACAGAAACACCGACACTACAGACAAAATCACCAGGGTGCTCGCCCCAGCCCAGAGCCAACAGGTAGGTGAGACGTCAGGAGTGGAGCTGCACAGGCAGATCAAGTTGTTGTCTCACAGTCACCACTGGTGGTACACAGTTTAGAGCGTGGTACTACTCAACAGGCGCATTTCTTTTTAGAAGGTATGCCACACGCTCCCATTCTAGCCTGTCACTCGCCATGAATTTTCACGCCTTCCAAACCAGGCAAGCCGCGATGAGGCGCAGAAAGAGGGGCCGAGAGCCACGCGCGGGTATCCCAGTGCCAGCACCACTCCAGCCTCCAGGCGGGCGCGCCGGCACCAACCACGGCCCCGGCACCAACCACGGCCCCCGCAGAGCAAATGGATTGGAACAGCGTGAGGGATGCCCTTTCCACGGCCCTCAGACCTCCTGTGCCCACCCGGTGACACCGCGGCGTTGCTTCCCTGCGGGGCGGGCACGCCGCGGCCCCGCTCCCCTCGGGCCGAGCGCCGCAGCATCCCGGGAGGGCGGGCAGCGGCCCCGCCACCCTCCCGCCTCCCGGGCAGAGGGGATCCCGGCCCCCCGCTCCCTCGGGACCGCGCCGAGCGCCCACTCACCCAGGCGAACAGCTGGGGCTCCATGGGATGGGGCCGGCGGCTCCCGGCGCTTCCCGCCGCCCGCGGGCCGGGCAGGGAGAGGCGGGCACGGGGGGGGGGCAGGGGGGGGGCGGGGCTGGNCTTGCCGCGTGCCAGACCCAGACGATCCCAGAAGGATCCCGGGCCGAGCCCCCAGGTGCCAGGAAAATCCACGAACGCCAGAGGTTTATGTCCAAAAAGGAGACAGTGGAGTTCTTCAACCTTATCTGAATAAAGGGAGAGTCCACCGGGGCACAGGCCTGCGGGGCTTTCTCTCTTCTCTCTCCCGAGGTTTTGGAGGGCGCAGCCTCCTTTTATCCCAAACTCCCGGCCCCATGTTGCCCTCTTCCTTTCCCCACTGGCTGAGGTACAGGGAAGGTGCAGCCTTCCCGCACCGCCTACCCCATATCCCCCCTTGAACCCGTCATTTTACCCCAAAGCTCAGAAGTTCCGGCCTGTGCAGACCCTTGTCTGTTTCAGGAGCCAAGCTGTCTGGGCTCTGCACCACACCTGCTGCCCAGAGTTCGCAGAGACATTTAGAACCATTTCAAAGACGTTACACCCATACCTTCACCCATGTTTGTAAAGACGTGAGCTTTCCTTTCATGTTTATTGCTACGGTGCCGAAGTAAAGGGCTTTGGTGATTCTGATAATTACCAGCAACTCCTTTATTTCGTTGACATTTAAACCTCCACAATGGTTTAAAGTACTTAAACTATCACCGTTTTACAGAAGGTTCGGATGGGTGAAGCCAAACACACACGTTGTTAGTGCCATGGAAGTGCATCTTCTCGGTATTACTTCTAGCAGTTTACTTTTTATTTTGCTACACAAGTGCAAATAAAGATACAACTGCTGTTTTTACAAAGTATTTGAAAGTAGGTGCTAATTTAACATGTTTAAGAACGCCTACTTGAAATGTATACATAGTTCAGACAAGGCTTGAAGTGACACAGACCTATGTATATTTCAACAACATAAATCCAATGTTGTTAAAACTGTAGCTGAATATTAACTATTACCACAGAAGCAGACGAAACAGATCCTCCCTTACTACTCACTTAGAAGGTTTCTTCTTTAGAAAGACAAAGTTCCTAAAATCTATTTTTAAATGAAGTGTAATGTAAGCCGTAAATGTTGTAGGCCATAATTCTACATCTTAAATGCTCTTTAAAACAAAGTTATAGTGGGTTAATAGCCACAGAAGAAACGATCTAGTCTTGATTTAAACAGTGAATATTCTTGGGAAGGTTGGCCTGGCAATTGCTTATGGAGCAGAGGTGTCCTAATAGAAAGCATACGAAACCCAAGCTAATTTTCAAGCACAGAGGTTCATGAAAGTCCTTTCAAGTTCTCAAAATCCTGGACTAGCATCTCCAGTGTATTTAAGACTTCAGACCATTCTTCCAGCACACTTTCTGGATTTCCTGGTAAGATCTACTATGAAAAAAGCAGTGCCTAGGGTGCTATTAAATACACCCTGCACATCAGATCCCCCACTCAAATGTCACATCCTGCACACATGTCCGTGCCAGGGCAGGGGCGGCAGAAGCTTTGCACAGCTATGCAGGATGCTTGGAGCTGTGGGACCCTCAACACAGGCAAGTTTGCTACTATGCAATGCAGACAATTCAGCAGGACACTGCTTCTCACCACTTTTAAAGTGCTCTTTGGAATTAGGTATACTTTATGCCACAAGGTAGTTTGTTGCCTTCATAGCCACTGAATTCCTATGAAATGCTTGGGCCTTTCAGTTATAGTTTGATTGGTAGGGAATGAAGGTGTTCAGGCCAGGTAAAGAAGAAACTAAATGTATCTTTGTGCAGCTTGTGCAGGTCAAAAAAGTGACGGAGCAATCAACAAGATATTTATTTTCACATAAAGCACACTGAACTATGAACTTTGGGTGTTATTTTAAACTTTGATGTTATTTTAGAGCCAATTAAGCTATTTGAATATTAAGTTGCAAATTGAAAATGGTTTTAGGCTTTGTGCTAAGTCAGTGCTTGATGGCTTGCTATATTTTTTGCTAAATTAATTCAGTCAGGAAAAAGGCAAATGGTATCTCTGGAAGGAAAGGTCTTCCCTCAGGTGCGATATCAAGGACAGCGACAAAACTCCTACTCTTAGACAATAGCGAATCTCTTAAAATAAACATTATTAGGATTTCATGCAACAGCTGTATCTCTGCCTTGTACTAGAAGCATGCCAAACAGCACATTTGCAACTCCTTGTGGCAAGAGTAATCCCTTTGAAAGCAAGATTTGACTCCTCCCTTTTATCATGTTGAACCTCTAGCTATTTGTGTCCTGATGCCTGCATTGTAATCATTCAAGTTTCAAACTTAGTAGCACAGACCTAGAAACACTGAATTAGCACAGCTTCCACGCTGTCGCTGTCAAGTCCTCAGTGCTATACAATCAGTAGCACAGACTGCTGGAGGCAGAAATTGAATTCTCCCTAGGGTGAGAATTCTCCATTTTTGCCTCATAAGCCACCTCCTGCAGCACCTGATCCCAGCCCTGATCCACAGACCGCACTTTTTCTCCAGTCTAGCAATTTCTCTACTCCCCTACAAGCTTCTAATATGGCAACTCTGGACCTTTTTTTATCTAAGGGGGATGGAGGAACGCATTTGTGTGAGGAAATTTACAGAGAGCAACAAGATAAAATTGTTATTCTTATGGGACATTCACTCTTCCATGTGTAAAGGAGTGAGTTCTGCATACAACACGTTATATGCCTAGAAAGAAATCAGTGGGGAGAAGGGAAGAACTGGATTGCACCACGGTGCTGACAGGGTGTTAAACTTCCAGCTGCTTGCCCATCTTGCTGAGGGCATCGCTGACAATGTCCAGCTCATGGCGCAGCTCGTTCACCACGCTGGCGATGCTTTTCGTGTCTTTCAGGATCTGCACACTCTGAGTGTAGGGATTGTACTTCACCCCAAAGGGGCGCTTGATGGTTTTTGCAAACTCTCTATTGAGGTGAAAAAAAGAAAAAAAAGTGTGTTATGCCCAAAAAAGGGTGTTATGAACAAGATATAAACCACATATGCATTCTCCCTATGCAGCCAGTGTCAGTAACCACTTTTCTAAACTACTTAAACATAGACCTCATTGTTATATATCTCCCACTCAGTACAAGACCAAGAAAACAGGAACCAGAATTCCAAAGCTGTGAAAAATAGTTACAAAACTGTGATAAGAATAAAAGGGCTTGGTGCTGCTACAGAGAGATGTTTAAAATCAAATCTGCTTTCATAAAAAGGTGCGAAGGGGAATCTGTACCTCATCTTTTCCTTAGCTTCTTCAAAACTTTCAGAAACAAAGTAAACCTCCTGGAAAGTTGTAATGAGACATTCTTGCTTGCAGGTGACCTTTGGATCAAAAGGCTTGACTTTGGCGCTGTCAGAGAGTGAGTGCTGGTAACGTGTTATCATGGGTCAGAGGAACATCACCATCCAAGGAATTCAGGAGGAAGATGACATGTGATGAAGTGAATAAAAAGGATTAAGTGAGATGATTTTAATGCACTGCATCTTAAAATTTTTCTCTGCAGATGAACAGTGATTAAAACCTAACAAACTGAATTATTCTGAGCAGTCATATTTTGCCAGTCTGGGTGAGAAAAGGGATTCCACACACACGAGGCTCATGTATAAACAGAAGCAGTATTTTCAGAATCTGGTTAACCCAACAAAGCTTTGATTTGGAAATAATTACTTGGACTGTAACATCAAGAAATTATACTTCATGAAAAGCAAGC
Source organism: Machaerirhynchus nigripectus (assembly GCA_013397975.1). Classification (NCBI taxonomy): domain Eukaryota; kingdom Metazoa; phylum Chordata; class Aves; order Passeriformes; family Dicruridae; genus Machaerirhynchus; species Machaerirhynchus nigripectus. Next base: position 731,084 of record VZRQ01000629.1, read on the forward strand.
AAAGCAGTGGCAATAATAATGAGGTACAAAGAAAAGAGGCAAACAAGCAGTAGCCATTCTTACCTTGAGCTCACTAACAGAAGAGAGCAAGCCAGCCCCATAAACTCGTAGCTTTCCCTCTTGCTTGCACAAGCCAAACTCTACCGTGAAGAAGTAGCACTGAAACAGAGAAGGAAGTAAAACAATTCAGCCTTCATCAAAGATGCTGTGGTGAACTAGATGTGAGCATTTCTATTTGTAGGTGGCATCAAATAGTTGCAAATATCAGATAGTCATCACTTAGTTATCCTCAGATATTTAAAGAGGAGGAAAGCCAGAATGGAAGGGTGAAGAACCACAGGATTGCATGTTTCTTATAAGAAAGGTGGATGTTATAGATCAGCCAGCTGGGCTGGAAGATGGTAATGCCAGCGGGAACACTGAAGTGTAAATCTGTTTTGAAAAATACTGACATGAAATCACAGCCTCAGCTTAAAAGGAACACTGGATAGAGAGGATCTCTGAGTGAGTGAGAGCAGCCCACTACAGTTTGTTTCTCATTTGCTTGGTGTGCTGTAAAATTAAAGATGTTCAGTTAGTTGGATTTCAGGATTTCTGGAGCTATACAGAAAGGAACTCTATTTTCATAGATGGCTTAGCTCTGCTCCCACTGAAGGTCATACAAGTTTTACCACTAGCTACATGAGGTGGGAAAAGAAATTTTAAAAATCAGCAAACTATTTCTTGCATAACTGGAACCAATTATTGTTCACCTGTATTTTCTTTTAATTTGAAAATACTTTTGCCAAGGCATCCAGAGACTGATATCCAGAAAATTAGTTTAGTTCATATTATTTTAATTTCTTGACTGAAAAGTATCTAATGCTAGCACTCACCACATTCAATACCGTATAATTTCAATTCATTCTACACATTAAAAAAATATAATACTTTCAAATCATTGAATCATGTTCCCAGAAGAAGACTTTGTCTGAAAGAAATAGACCATAAAATTTCAGTCTGCAAGAAGTAATCTACCACCCGAAGTTGAACCATTACTTAACACTAGAGTGAAGAAAAATACCAGTTAGGTATATATTTTTTATTTATCAGTTGATCAGTTAGATCAACTTTAAAGTGTTTTTTTCTCCTAGCATGGAAAATTTTTACAAGCTTTAAAATCTGGGGACCAGTGAAACACACAGATCTAGCAGCTGATGTGGCTAATGTTGACACCAAGCTCCAAATTTATTCGATGGAGTGGGATCAGCCTAGTAAAGCAAAAAGCTTTTGATGGAATCCCCAGGCACTCAAACACTCACTGTTGCCAGTTTTTGGACAGCCTCATCTGATGCCCCAAGTGATGCAAGACCAATTTCCTGGGAGAACTGAGCAAAACTGGGTTCAGCCAAAAGAGGGACATGGCCTAGGAGCTCATGGCAGGTATCACTGGAAAAAGAAACAGAACAAGAAATCTCATCATATGTGTTTGTGGCAAAGTGAAAAAGCAGCACCACTGAACAGATACAATGTCTTGCATTAACCTTTAATACCCAAAAAACAGAAAGGTGTCACTCATTTATCTGAAAGCAACTGAGCAGGTCATACCAACCCTATATAAAGTGCATAAGATCAGATTTTCAAATTAAGTTGCCTAAAATTAAGATCTGAGCTCTCCATTTGTGAGGCAGCTGGATATTTAACTGCACACAGTGACATTAGTAAGAAATCTCCAATAACGTGATGTGTTTTTTAAAATCCTGCACTTAACGACGGTGGCACATCAGCATGCTGTAACTCCATTACATTCAGCGTGAAGGCTGAGTCTTCAGCACCTTAAAAATAAGTTTCGTGCTGGTGTTCTTGAACAGCTTTTAAATAACTTGGCTCTGGGCAAGCAAGATCCAAAACTTTCTCTCAAATTCTACCGCAAGATTAAATGACTCACGGCTCTGGTGTGTAGAGGGGGTCCGAGCTGTGTCTGACATATTGAGTGCAGTGAAAAACTCGGAATGCCAGTCCTGCCAAGAAGTCTCTGGGTGACAAATACCCAGCAACGGGGCGAATGGTGAAGCCTGTACGCTCTGAAAATGAACAGAGAAACTGTACATTAGTTTAGCATAGGAGGCACAACGTTGTCAGCTTTCCTGCTGGAACTGAGGCGACAGCCACGGTGCTACCTTGGCTCAGAAGCACGTGGGAAAATTAGGCAAAATTAGAAATTTTAATTAATTAGGAAAATTAGGTGTAGGCTTGAGAATAAGCAACATTTTTAAAAACGGCCCTACCTCTGTGCCAATGGATTTCCTAGGATTCTATGCCTAGAGTCAGCAACATAGCCAGGTATCTCCCTAGCCAACCCTAACAATCTTTTCAGACAGTGCCCCTCAGATGTCACTGTATGCACTGAAAACACAACACATTGAAACACAGATGGCCAAAAGGCCTCTTAAAGGACCAGAATGAATACAAGTCACCAAGGATGTTTCCTCGTGCCCACAAAATAGTGGGATCTGCAGTGCACCTAGGTTTATTTTGAAAGTTAGACGATTTTAGAAAACCAGCATGTTACCTTTCAGGAAGCGGGACACATCTTCCAGCTGGGGGATGTTGTCTTCCCTGTACCCACAGTGTTTGGTGAGCAAGGGGAGGTTTTTAAGGTACTCTCTGCAGGCATAAGTTGGGTAAAGATTGTTAAGCTCTCGGTACACAGTCCCCCAAGTCTTGATCTCCTCCTCAGTGAATTCAATCTTGGGAATTGGGTCACCACTGCAAGGAGAAGAGGAAGAAAGGACATTCCTTAGTAAATGGCTAGTAAGAGGTGACTGATTTACCTACTATTACTATTTAACACCTGTATAACTGTGACACCTGGCGTTAGACACTGTCAAATACACTGTGAGATCTGGTCTATGTCCGGGAAAGCTCTTCGTCTAAGGACTTGCCCTCTTTTTCACTTTAACCAGTTGTCAGGAACCTTTGCATTGAGGTCACTTAAAACTTTGTTTCTGTGAACAGCTTTAATTGTTTAATGCCAAGACTAAGGTGTAAAATACCTGCGTAATCTCTTCACAGCTGCAGGAGCTGATAACACATCCTTTTCCCTGTTGGATTTCTAAGTCTGCATTTGTTTTCCATTACCCTTTTAATTTGGTTAAGGAAAAGAGAATTCCTTAAATTAACAACACGTGTGACAGCACATAAATATACACATCAGGTAAAAATCCTACCTCTGTGCAGAGGAGACAAGTGCCTGTCTGAGCATATTAATTTTAGTCTCTCTTTCCTATTAAGTCCTCAGAACCTTGAATAAAGTGGATTGTGGCAAGGGTGGTGTTACACTGCACTTCCACTGCCAGCTAAGGAACTGGCATGGAAAATGCTTTCCCAAGGGAATCTCTGTCAACAGCACATTAACAGTAATCAGCTCCGGACTGTAGTAACCAGTTGCATTAAACACACAGTGCAAAGGAACTCTAAATACAGACCTTTCCTAGGTCATTTTCAGTTGAGGAACTTGACACCTAAATTCAACGAGGCCACACGAAAATCACGCTTAGAAAGAATTTACAGCACTGAGTTATGAAACTCTTACTGCTTTGAGAGCTCCACCCCCCACCTCCCCAAGAAGCATCTCCAAAGACAGAAGCTCTTAGAACTTTTTTCACGGAAAACGTCTTATCTACACATCACACATGCTAGTTTTAACCAGGGAAGAAAATTCAAGTATTAACATTTGCCCAGAAGGTTTACTCTCAGTGGTCACTGGGCTGTATGTTGGGATTTGCCTCCCCTCCCTCTCCTTTGCAGAGCAGCTGGCCAAGCCTCACGGCCTCCGGCTGACCGGAGCCGCCTCGATCTACCTTTTCATCTTGCCTTATATCTGCCTTCCTTTCACCTCCTTGGCTCTGATTCCTGAGCTGAACATGCATGTTTCAGCCTGATCTGAGCCCAGGAAGGTGAGCTCCTCACAGTCCACTCCGCTGTTATTTCAAAGCACCCAGAAGGCTTATTCTGGAAGAATTCAAGCTTACTGTTTGTAGTTCATAGCCAGGTCTGCAAAATACTTTCGCCTCTTGCGATAGACGTTGTCTTTGAAGCCCTGGTGGGAAGAAAAGAAAACACAGTGCAATGAGTTTCCTAGCCATAATAAATAAATCAATTTAAAACAGGACACTTGACATTTCTTCAGTTGGAGAATATAAAAGTATGACATGTAAGAATGAAAGGAGAGGGCAGGAAACTCATAGCTGTAGTTTGAAATGTTTAAGAGATGGGAACTGAGCAAATACCCCAAAGTAGGAATCAGCTGACTTATGCATGCAACTATATACTTTGTAGACAGGGATTAATTTTAGTCATACCAGTATTTATATTCACTTAGTCACTTGCTTGATTATTGTAAATTACAGAATAAATTGTCCATTTGCACTGCCCAAATACCAGTTTAGTTTCTCCAGTCAGGAGGAAAGAAAGAGGAGGAAAGCCTGACTCAATGCAGCTTTTTTTCCCAGCTTTTTTAATTTATATGCAACCACTCAGGGCCCAGACCTGGAGTTCTCACACAAGTAAGCTTTGCAGAAGGGCATGGGAGCTTAACTGAGTCACAGTCTTGCCTGAACTAAGAAAGACACATGAAACCCCCAAGAGAAGGTGCTCAGACCCCCAGAGGCGCCATTGAGGGGGAGGAGAGGGAGGAGGAAAAGTTGCTACTTTTTTAAGTCAGCTCCACCAAGGATGATTCCAGCTATGGACTGGGTGTGGGGAGGGAAAAGTACTTACGGGATGGTCGGCATCCAAGTCAGACCCATACATCAGCACCCGGTTTGCACACTTATCCAAATCTGAGATCTTCTTCGGAAACCAGGGAACGTTCTCCATGTCTAGGGAAGGCATGGAATCCACAAGGTTATTAATAACGCCGAGCACACCAAGGGAGGAAACGCTACTTATGGTGGTTACAGCTCGATCTATAAATTAAAGGGGCACAAATAAGACAAGGGAGTCCTCTGCCTATCTGGCACCAGCCTCCAGCTCACACTTCCTCCTCGGTCACTGCCACAGTCTGCCTGCAGAGCGCAGCCAGCCCTGCAGCCTCCGGGAAGGAAACAGTCAACATGGGTTTCTTAGGCCCTTTGCTGTTGTTGGAGTAGCACCTAGAGGATCCCATGGAGACAAGGTCTCCCTGTGTATAGCTGCTGGGAATCTTGTAGGGCACAAAGGGTGCAAAGGAGAACAGAAGCGATGTGCCTGTGGTCCCTGAGCAGAGTTAGAGTGCTCCTGTCCTGCTTTACTGACCATGGGAAATGGATGTGTCTCCATGGTTATGTACCTGGGAAGCATCCAGCTTTGCCTTGAGGGGTTTGGGGGGAAGAGGAACAGGAGGCCCTGCAGCCTGTGAGAGGTACATCATTACAGTTTTGCTACCAACCACTTTGGGGTTATTTTTAGCCTAAGAAGGTTTTTTGCCAAGCTCTTGGCAGAGCAGTTAATACTGTTTTTCTGCCTCGATGCTCTTCAGTTTATTTTAAAAGGTCAGGAGACTGTTTAGATTGATTTTCCCCTTACTTAGGGCTAAAGTAAGCCATTTTATCCAAGAACTCCAGATCTCTCCTTCCCAAGAACAATGACTGAGAAATACACAGCACCATCTTCCTGCTGCTCTGAACTTTGGGCATCCCTTTAATTAGCGGTAAAGGTAAACAGGATGTGTAGAACCTAAAGGTAAAAGGCACCTCTTTCATACTAATGTAAGCAACCAGTTATGATTAAAAGTGGGTAAAAAGGATAATGAAATCAAGAACTACATGAGGAAATTGCAGAATCCATCTTCCACTCTCCCCAGCGTCCGACCTAAACTGGGATTTGCCAGTATTACATCTCTGCCATCATGGTGTACTTGAGCCCTGCGCCCAGACTTTTCCTACAGGCCAGCCTGCTTTGATCTGCATGGATGCAGGACTCCCACTGGCACCAGCTGGGCTCTGCTGGGAAGGGACAGGAGCACAGACAGCAGACACACAATTTGCAGCAGCCTGACACAGCATGGACTCCCAGGTGACAGCAGCCAACACAGCCCTGCTCATGTCAGCCAGACTACACTCACACATGACACAGAAACAGGTACCTGGTAGCAGGTGACTGAAAACACTACACAAATGCAGGTGTGGACAACCACAAAAAGATTTCAAACCAACACATTCAGAAGTGCATTTTCATCAGAGCTGCCTTTTGTACCTACCATCTTCCAGGACATTAAAATGCTCTGTTGGGCTCACAGAGACAACGTTGACGTGGGATTTCAGGAGCTGGAAGATCTCGTTCAGTTGTTCCCTGTTACTGTCACAGTCCACAAAGATCTCGAACTCAGAATTTCGTCTCTTGGACTTCCGTGACTCAATGTGTACCAGATTTACATGCTTCTCCTGTTTGGTAAGAAGTAATGTTCTCAAGGAGACTGACTAAAAACTACTAAAAATTAAAATAGTTTTTCAAACTACTATTCTACTGCCCTGAACTATTCACCACCTCTACGAAGCCATTTTAGTTAATTGGATCTCTTGATAGCAGTTTGCTTACTGGAGGGGAGAAAAGGTTTGATTTTCTATTCAGAAGAAAGTGAAAGTGAACCTCTATTCCTTCAGTTTTATTTACGTTCGGGAAGCACATAAAGACACAGTCAGGAGGTTTAAATTCATTGACCTTTTTCTTTCATCCTTCCCATAGGAAGCTGATTAGCAAAATTCACCAAAATGCCAGTCAAGTCACCATATAATTATCTCACAAGTGTGCAAAGGATTTAAAAGCAGGAGTTTTCAGGGCATTAGTTTCACTTCTGTTTAATCTGAAAAATCATTTAATCGTGTGTTTTATATTAGGAATATTGAGAAAACCCCAGGCTAAAACACTCAGGGCCACACACCAGAGCACAGTGGCTCTGCCCATATTCCTCACACAATACCTGCCCAGCAGCTGTGCAATTGCAGCCCCTCTGTCACTTTCAGTCTGGCTGGGCAGTGTGACAAGGGTAGTGCACTCAACACAGTACAGGCTGACACCCCAAGTGTCTACCTGCCATCAGCAGGGGCTTCAGACCACCTGTTATTCCCAGCAAAAACATCGAGTGCCGGTCCTCTTGTCATGAGGGGAAAAGACAAACCTCTCAGTGTTTAGTCAGTGCAGGTAAGATTTTTAGCCAACCATCATCTAACTTCTGAGGCATAAATTTGCCTTCATGGGTAATTTTGGTTGCAAAGTGGGAGCCAGGTTAAGAATCACATCCTCAAAACATGGATGTAATTAATTCTAGTGTGTTCCAAAACCACGCTTACAATTTAAAAGCACAGAGCTGCTGTAGCAATATGGTTATAACATACATACCTGAAAGAGTTTTAATGCTTTTACAAGTCCTCCGACTTCATTCTTCAAGGAAAAAATGATGGCTGTCCTTCCTCTTTCAGATGCATGGTCTTCATTCTCTTTATTATCTTCAATCATCATGTAAGATGACTTATTTAACTAGATGCAAACAAACAAAAATTGTTTGAATGGATAGCAGTGAAAAAAAAAAGTGTAACTTTTCACATTTCAGGTGGTCTTGGGGTAATGCCGTGCTTTGATCAACCACAAAAGGACATTTACGAATTAAATCATTACACAATAACAGGAATAAGGTTAGGCAAACATAGAATCTGTGAGAGATTGAGATACCGAGACATCTTTCTTTTAGTTGAATGATTTTAGGGACATCTTTAGTTATTCCCTATGACCCAGAAAATGTTTTCCATATATAGTTTATACTTAGCATTGTTACTGGGAGGAAGGGGAGCAATAAGATGTCAGCAGAAACAGTACATTGAACAAAACACTTGTTAGCAAGTTCAGTGAACGCTGGCAAAGGGAATAATCCACATCCCACAGGACATAGGTAGGAAAAGATGAATCAGGATTCAGTAGATGAGAACTGAAAAATCACTGCCTTTCTCTCGTTACATAACTGTAAAACACTGTGTTCATAGGGCAAGGAGAAAAACCTAAGGAGGTAAAATGTTTTGCTGACCAGAATCTCCTGGCTGTAGAGACAGTCCCTCTCTGATCAACCACAGCCCAGCTGCTCCATCTGCCGTGTCCTCTAATTCGTACGTCAAACCCTTGGCATAATCACCCAAATCGCTCACTGAAAATTCAGACACCTCACACTGTCAGACCATGGGGTTTTGTACCTTACTAGTGATCACACTCCTCACTGCGTGGAAATCAGCAGCTATCACAGACCATTTTCTTAGCTACATGTAGCTAGGGCATAAATAGAGGTAATACTGAAACAGTAAAGAATGGGGAAAATGCAAAGTAAAGAAAAAATCCAAGGCTTATAAGCAGAGGCTGTACCTCATATGTCTTCAAACCTTGCAGAAAAGAACGAATAAAAGGCGAGGTTTCTGAACGAGTCAGCGAGAAAGAGGAGAGGAACAACGAAGGCACATTATTGCTATTTGGAATTATTTTTTGATCTGACACAGCTTTTAAAGATATCACTATCTTGAGACATTTTCAGAAATGAAAAGAGCAAAACAAAAATGCAGTCAAAATGCAACAGTTGGATTGATTCCCTTATACAGTTTCTCCAACTTTAACCTCTTTAAAATAGGAAATGCTGAACAGCTAAATATTTCTACCTATAACTGAGAATATTGAAAATAAAAAACAGCTTTTACCTTTTATCAAAATGTTCTCATTCACCATTCAGATTAAGAAGGTAAATCTGCCTCACAAAGTAATCACATTACTTTCATTTTAGATTGAGTGATTTATGATGAGGTGGATATTTGATGCTGCTCTAAGGTTTCAAGCAGGTTATCAGGCATGAGCTCTTTGGGATTCCAAAAGAATCCTGTGGAAAAGGTCCTATGGAAAAGGTCCTATGGAAAAAATCCAAGCCCACTGATGCTAATGAAAATATTTAGATTTCTGATGGGGTTCTCACCTCTAATGAGCTGCCACAATATGAAGAGCCTGGACAACAGTGTCAGACCATCACACCAAAGTCAGTGATTTCCATCAGCTTGAGACCAGACATTGAATTCTCTGCTCAAAGTGTGTGGCAAGCCCAGTCCGAGTTCAGCTGAGCAGCCTGCAGGTTTCCCAGCTCACTTCAGTGTCAGATCACGATTACAAGAGCCAGGAACAGGCACTGAGCAAAGGTCCTTCAAGCAGAAAAGGAAAAGCTATGAGCGCCACGATTACATTCAGGTCACTGGTCGTTTTCTCAAGTGCAGAGAGGCCATTTGTGTGAGCCAAATCCTGCTCAGATGATGCTGCTGTGGGAGAAGCTGTGTGCAAAGGAGTCACCATTACAAGCAGAGTTAGGTGGTGGTCTTTGAAGGCAATACATGTAGGGCTGGTGTACATAACTGTCTAATAGGCAGCTTGTTGGCTTGACTCCACATTTAGGATCATTGACTTAAGCCTGGATCAGCCTTGATGAGATTTGGCACAGTTGCCTGCAATGCTCTGAGGTGCACAGCTGGGACAGACTACCTGCACCGAGAACTTAGGCTCTTCTTGCGTATTTTGTTGCTGCAACTTGCACTGTGTCTAGGATCAGGTGAAACTAGGATCTATACTGTTATGTGTTTAAGAGATCAGTGAAGAAAATACAACAAAACACAGAATGTTCTTATTTTAAGCTCTAGAAATTACCTCTAACTTAGGAATTAGAAGCTGGACAGGAGAAGTTGAGATGCTTACAATGCCAAATGCACACCATTTACGTGTTTAACCCTTCACCAAAACTAATCTTTTGCTTTAATTAAAAAATGAACTGAAGACAGTAATGCAGCAACCATTTGGGTGCAAGGCAACAGGACAAAATGGTAATGCAGAAACAATTCCTCTCCTCCAGTGGCTGCACTTCACTTACATTTTATTCTCTATCAGTAACTCAGCAACCCAGCTCTAATAAAATCTGTCACTTTTCCTTTGCATGGTAACACATTTGAGCTTTTTGGAGGGTGAAGGGGAAATTAATGCTGCATTAATGCTTTTTATTAATGATGCAAATAATTAACTGATTTTCCAGCAACCTGACTCAGTCTTGATGAAAATACACAAACATAGAGGTATTCTAAAGCCTTTATTTAGACAGATAATCAGGTGCTGTCCGGTTAATGATTGCACTTTTTGGGACCCATAGCAATTATCTTCCCTTTCTCCTTCTCCCCAAAGGTTAATTACTGAGGGAGAGATATTTGTAGGTGCATATTTTGTGCTTTGTTTACATTAATAGATAACCAGGATTTTAAATTATCCAAACATATTTGTCTAAAAAAATTACATTTTAGAGCCATAAATTGAAGATGAAAAAAACCCTTTCAGAAGATTTGATACTGACTGACATTAATCATGATTAATAAAAGATGTCAATGGGCATGTTATCTTCTCTTCCCTCTAAATATCTGCTTACTTTGCCACTGTCCTTTTAACACACATCTAGGGAAGGGTGAAGACATGATGTTAGGAGCGACCACAACTAGATATCACATTACGTTTTCCAGCCTCACCAAAGTTCTTCCTACGATTTAGCTCTTAGACACCAAACCAAAAGCTGTGCTGAGCAGCTTATTTGGCTTCCAAGTATCCGAGGGACACGGCAAAGCAATATTTTTGTGAAACTTTACTCCATTGCTGTCAGCATTCTTGTCTTCACAAGGAGTTTTACAGACTTTATGAACTGCACAGTATCAGTAACTGCGGCCAATGCCTAAGTGCTGATTTTATCTGGTCTTCTCTGATGCTCTAAGCAGATTCCCACTATAATGTGGAATAACCCAGGAGTGAGTTTTTCTAGGCTGTATCACACCCTCTATCTCCTAAACACTGATGCACCAGAAGTTGCTGAAGTACCTTAATTTCATGTGCTCGCATTTACACTTTGAGACTTTTTTTTCCCCCTCTTCTATCCAGAAACGGCAGTGCCATCCCAATCCCAGCGGCACTGAACGCTGCCACCGCCGCCAGAGAAGCCGCACCCCGGGGCTCTCCAATGAGCGCTCTCCAAGTAACCGGGGCCGGAAAGCTCCGGTTTTCCCCAAATGCCCGCTCCGAGAGCTGCAACAGCGAAGCGCCCGAGCTGTTACTCCGCAAAAGCGGCGTTTACTCCGCAAGCTAGGACCGATCCCGGGGCCGGTCAGCGAGGATCCCATCCCGCGCCTCCCGTGCCCACCCCTGTCCCCTCACCTGTGCGCATCCCGCTCCTCCCGTGCCCACCCCTGTCCCCTCACCTGTGCGCATCCCGCTCCTCCCGTGCCCACCCCTGTCCCCTCACCTGTGCGCATCCCGCTCCTCCCGTGCCCACCCCTGTCCCCTCACCTGTGCGCATCCCACTCCTCCCGTGCCCACCGCGCTCCTCACCTGCCCGGCGGGGTCCCGCGGGCTCGGCGCCGCCTCCAGGGATCCGCCGCGGCGGGGCGCGGGGTGCATGGCCGGGCCAGGCTCAGGGCAGCGCCCGGCCCCGCCGGCTTTATGGAGGGGCGAGAGCCGCCCCTGACCGAGGGGGGGGATGCAGGGAGGCGGGGGGAAGCGCTGCCCGGCCCAGCTGGGGAAGGGGCGCGTTGACCCTTCTGCACGATGTTCACTCAGTTTGCAGAGCAGCGATGCTCGGATGCAGCCACCACCCACTCCCCGTCACTGCACCCCGGAAAAACCGGCAGAAGAAGAAGCCCTTTCCCTCCTGAGCTGCACCTCCTCGGTCACCCATACAGGGTCACTCCAGAGGGGTCCCAGAAGACTGACTCTTTGAGGGTAACTGTGGGTTTCGCAGTTAACATAAATTTGCACGCCACGGGGCTGAGGGGAGCAAGCATTTGGATGGAGGGAGTCTTCCTCCATTGTGTCCACACAGGTGCTTCCCAACACTTGTGCACTCCCTGTAAAATGCTCCGTAAGCTGCCTGTGGGAAAGGGAAGGCAAACTGCATCAGAGGTGAGAGGTGGTGAGGGCTGGGCCCATAGCAGAGGGGCTCTGAGCAAAGTGGCCTCCAAGGCTAGAGGGGACTCAGCAGTGAGTGCACATAGTGCAGGCTGTTGTGGAACACAGTGGGCAGGTGTACTGAGCTCTTCACTAAAAACAGCAGTGCATTTCTGCTCTGAAAATAAATTCCAGTGTATTACTTCTTTTCTCGAAAGCTCCTGCGCATACAGGAAGAATAACTACCTTTCTGTTAGCAGAAACGACATCTTTTCATATAATTTGTCACTTATTCTCTGCATACATCTAGACGTGTTTATAATATAAAACTCAGGGTTTTTAGACTCCAATAATACCACTCCTCACTGTCTCCTCTCAGGTCAGACTTGGCAACATTAAGATAAGGGGATTTGTGGTCCACAGCAGAAGAAGCAAAAACGTTCCCCAAGAACATAATCTCTCGGAGGCATTACGGGTCTCTTGGGGAGGAGAGATTGATTATTTTGTGTTTGAGCTGTCCAAAACCAAAGACTCTGATCTTTTTTTACGTTCTTTTCAAACAAACCTTTCAAAGAAATGCTCAAAATCAGCAGCAACTAGTTTTACTCTAATATTCTCAAGTATTTAATATATTAGAATATACTAATATACCCAGTATTTTTCTCTTCAGTGCCTAAAATATTGAAACCTTAATTCCAGCCAGATCCCCTAGACCCCGGTGTAACACATATGGTGAATCATATTGATGAAGCCAATATACAGGCTGACACCTAACCCAGGCAGGCACAGTCACGCTTGCACCAACATCTGCAGTGATATCAGGGTCTTCCTTCTTCCTAGAAGGCACTGGACTTCAAACAATCCTGTTTCTAAGAGGACCGAGGGTGACTACCTGAGCCCTTCATTTCATCGTTGGCATTGAAAGAGCACAGCTGTGAATGATAACATAGCTGGAAAAGCCTTTTTTTCCCAGTTTGCTAAGGGGATATATTTTTTAATTAGATGCTTCAATTTTCCCTGCACAAAGAAAATGCAGTATTTATCAATAAATGTCTAAGCTCTACAACAGGTATTTCACTTCCTTCCCGAAGCATAGATCTCCCCATCAAACAAGCTGACTCAGAAAGCAAACAATTTGTAGGATCTTTATCCAGATCCAAAGTGTATGAGAGCCTGGTGTTATTGATAAATCTGTTAACACAGGCACAGTAAGACATTTATGATAGACTATCACTAATTTGTCAATTTTCCCTAGCTCAAATGAAACAATGTAATAATGGGGAGCCCACAGGCAGCTTGACCTATAATTGCTGAAACAAAGGGAATGAGGCCAGGAAGGGCCAAGGAAATTTAACCTAATACAAAATTAATTAGTTACATAACAAGATAACTGGGGTGCCCAGAGTTTCGGGGAGCAGATTAAAGCTGATTCACTGGTTTAGGAAGAAGTGCTTGTTCACCACAGCCAATGCCCCTTGGTCTGAAAGGGCAGAACCACAAAGCATGAATGGACTTGATTACAGCCTGTTTTCACTGGGTGCTCACTGGAGCCTGCTCTGCTCCTCTCCACACAGGGTTTCCAGCTCCTAGGAATCTGTGGATGGCTTTACAGAGAACTACCTAAAAGGTTTTATCCAAAAGCTGGATCTTCACAGTTCTAGGGTAGCAGGGTTTCGGAAAACCCTCACGCTGTCACAAGCACAGATGCTGCTTTGGGTTTTCACAGACAGAGGGACGCTTCTACCTTTTCCCAAAAGCTGGTAGCACATTCTACCATTTAAGAATAGTGGATTGAGCCCCTCACCACAGAAGGGAGAAATATGGCACAGCAGTCAGGTATGGAGCACAACACAAACAGGGCAGCAAAATGCACAGGAGTTACTCTACTCATCCTGGAAGGAGGTGGCGCAAACAAACACTGACCCAGAAAAGGTCTGAAATGTGACCTCATTGGTGTGTAGGAGCACCAAGGCAAAGAGAGGCCGAAAGTTTTCAGTGGGACGTCAGAAATCTACACAGACCCTGAGATGGGAAGGAACTGTGAAGGACAGAGACAACTGGGGCATCAACACCACAGGGAGAGAGGCCTCCCCTTATGTCATGGAGATAAGGCAATACAGTGATTAATTTTTCTCTAAAGCCTGCAGGAGATTTCTCACATATAGCCTCTGATATAGACAAAGCCCTCCAGACAGATAATCAGCACCTGAGGATGGAGCACAGGTCTGACCCTGCTCAAAAGTGGGTCAAGCTGATCACGTTTTCCAGGACAGGGCTTTGCCACGTGCAGCTGCCACAAAACCTCTCGCACTGGCACAGAGCAACCATGGCAGCACTCGCCGTGAAGGCTACGAGAGTGGCTTTCAATTACGTGTTGCCTCATAATTCCTCATTAAATTAATTCTCCTCTGCCACATTCAGATCCAAGTGAGAGGGTGGTGTCAGACTCAAGTCCCATGTTTTCTCAGTCCTCTGCTGGAGTAGCTCCAGGAACATCAAGCAGTTCCAGAAGAGACCACGAGTCTATTCCTCCTTCCCATCTGCTAACTCAGAGGTGACTCTGCTCTAGTTTTCAGGGAGTTTCTGTTTTGTTCTTCAAAGCAGAAACTTGACAGCAGAGTTTGCAATCAGTGGTTCTGACACTTGGGGGTACACATTTGTAGATAAATGCCCTGGTGATTTCTAGGCTGAAAAGCATTAAAACCAAGCTGTCACACCTGCAGCCCTTCCCCTCCCTAGAGAGCCACACAGTAAAGGACAGTTTTTGCTGTCTGAAACACAACAACATAAACCTTCTGCTCTACCTCTCCTCTTCATCCCACTCCGAGAAAATTTGCTCTCCATGGGTCAAAGACATAGGGACTCAACGAACTTGGCACATCTTTCCAGACATGGCACAAGTCTTGTACTTACCAACACTCTGAGGAAGCTGGTCTAGAGGAAAAAAAAAGGTGGAAAAAAGAAAAATCAGGGTCTCCCAGGGGTTCCACAACGGGGGAGAGACAGAGTCCGGGGGTGATTTTGTTGAACTGGTGAGGCAAGAACCATGGAAAAGCAGGTTGGGAATTATCTGTAAGGATATTAATCTTCTGCTGAAAGATAAGATTATCTACATGAATGCAGCAAGACTGAAGGAGAGAATCAGTCAGCCCTAAAGTCTTCTCAATCCCACCAAGGTCATCAGTGGGAATTACCTGATCTCCCCACGTGATAGGAGAAAGTGCTCTAATCTCCAGTGATGCCATCTGCCTTTGCAAGCAGGGCCATTTGTCTGAGGCAAAGCGGCCACTTGAAACTTTTCCAGAAAAAGGTATGAAGTGTTAACTCCCCGAACAAAACAGGTTTAATACCACTTAATACCAAGCCTGCTCTAATCATAATTATATTCTCCAGAACAGACAACTGAAAATTCTAATCACAGCCCTCTGCCTTTCTGTTAATTAACTGCTGCACGTAAGTCATGCCTTTAAGAATCTCATGGCACTTAGACAAGCACTGTGGAAGTTATAGGGAAGAGTGAAGAGGAACATCATGCAGCCCCTCTGCACAGTTTGTTTTCCAACGTAGGTTTTACAGATCTTCCTCATATTCTGACAATATTTTCAATGCCCTTGTATACTGATGCCCAAAAAACTGCTGGTCTGAAAGTCTAGATCGTTTTCTTCTACTGATTTTTAACACTTATAAAGCATTTATTGTCACAACACCCAAGCAGCGGCATTCACTTCCAATCACTTTCTAACCTTCATTCTCTCAGCCTTTGACTTCTCTCATATGAATGAGGTTACCTGTGATTGTGGCTTAGGTCATTTACCTAAATGCTCCAAAAAAGCTCCAAATCCAAAGCTTTTCAGATTTTCAAAGGAATGTATGGATATGAAATCCCTGTCTTTCTACAGAGAATTCTTCCATTTTCTCCCTTCCTCTGCAAACCACAGTTCTTCCAAAAAACACTTCCCAGAGCAATTCACCCAGATTCACCAGCATGAGGCTGTGACAGTGTCACACCCTGAACTCTGAGTAACCTCCAAGAAATGTCTGGAAGTCCCGGACCCCTGAGAAGGGAACCACATCCCCATGAGGGTGGTTTAGGAATCAGTTAACTGCTCATGCTACTGAATAATTGTTGATTCATAAAGCATCTAATTCATAACCCGTTAATATGCAACAAAAAGAAAAGGGGGGTTTAAATTACACAATTATTTAAAACATTTACAAATATATTTTTCCAATGAAAAGCGCAAGAACCAATGAGGTAAATTACCCTCTCAGCGTGACTCAGCCAGCTGTAGCATCAACAGCCTTCAAGCACACTTATTTTGAAAAGCCAGAGCTGCTGTGTAAACCTACTGAAGCACATCCAGCCAACACTATTGGCCATTCACTATTTGTATATTTACTTTGGACTGTTTAAAGAAGTAATATTAGCCCTTTCATCTGAGGAAGGAAATATTTTTCATTTCACAAAAGCTAAATTATATCATGAGTGACATGAGTTACTTGCTGCTCTGAGCAAACAAGGGGTAGTTTTTCCTACCAACACCTCTGTAAACTTTCTATGAAAGGTTAGTTTAGCTGCTGCTGGGACAACGGAGAAACCAGGCTCTGATTTGTTTTCTCTAGTGAAAATAATATCACAAAATTAATATCAATCAGCTACATTTCAAACCGAAGTGTCATCTGGCTGGGAACCAAAGTCCTGAAAGAGCTCTTTGCTCCAATTGCTCTGGAGTTACTGGGTACAGAAGTGCCAATTACAACTTTCTTTTATTTCCTTATCTGTTCAGTGTTGGTCAAGTCACCTCAAGTTAAACGTGGTCCCCCACCAGTCAGCAAAGATTCCCTGGGTTACTAGAGCAAATAGGATTTAGTCCAGCCAGAACCATCAGCCAGGGGTGGGGAAAGCCAAGTGGAAAAGCTCAACAAACCGATCTGCCTGCTGCCTGAAAGTACACTGCAGCCTGGAGAGGACAAGGAAATATTGTATTGAGCCTTGCAGCTTCTGCTCTGCTCAGGCTTGCAGCCCAATCCCTGTAGCTCAGGCAGGGCTGAAGGGGAGGCTCACAGCTGGTTTCACAGCTCTGCACTGCATCAGCCCTGGCCATCAGCCCCAGAGCCCCGGCAAGGGGAGGGAGGCTGAGAAGCTCCTTAGTGTTGATGGCTCTGGCACCAGGTACAAGGTGCAAAATGCCATAAACTTAAAATGAAAGACAAAGCATCCAAAAAGAGAAGAGTGCGAGAGCCTTAGGCAGCCTCAGCCACCACCACTGAAAACAGCCACTCATGGCATTCAGGGATTACTTCTGACCAGGTCCTGATACTTCTCCATCCCTTAAGCACAAAGTGTAGTAGAAGTGGACTCCATTCACTGAGGAACCACCCTGGTAGCATTATTTCTACTACATTATCATTACAAAACCTCAGGAATTATCCAGTGCTTTCACATCACAGACAAACACAAAGCAAAACAGTCAAATGCATAAATAAGCCTGCTGATAAGAGCAGTCACGGAGTGTTTGTTAACCCCAGCCTGTTGGCCTAATTAGTAGAACAGCAGCATATTGTGTATTCAGAGTGAGGTGGAGGAGCGAACAAAGGAGAGAGCTTTGCACTCGCTAATGATATGAGTAAGCAGAGCTCAGAAAGCGATTCAGCAGACTTTGATCCACTCAGGAAAGAGAACAAGAGCTCTCCAGGTACTTCTGACACAGCCTCACCATGGGCTTGCGCCAGTAACCAGCATCTGCCATATTCACACTCGTTTAGAAAGTGTATCTGACATTAGATTTGCTGAACGTAAGAAGCAGGCAGACCTAATGCCATGTGTTTCACACACCCTAAACATAGCCAGGCCAAGGGAAATCAAGAGATGACTCCAAGGCCCAAACAATCACAAAGACACTGGGTTTGCCTGTTACAGCAGGTTTTTGATGTGTTTCACCTCCAAGCTGTAGATGATCAGCCTTTCTGAAAACAGGACATGGTCAGATTGTTCATTCCTACCCGGTCTGTTAAAGTCCCTCAGGGCTTCATAACAAAGTGAGCTCGGAGGACCATTCTTTGTTCACAGATTTCAGACATCCCTCATCCACTGAAGTCCTGAAATCACACAGCGAAACAGATGACAGAGGGCAGCCTCTGGTCTAGACACTGGCATTGACCAGCACGAACAACATAAATTAAATCACAGTCACTTTTTGCTCCGAGGATGAAAACCAGCAATGTAAACCCATAAATTCACAGCAGCAACTTTAAACACACTGGCAATTGTAAAATATCCAGCCTTGGAGCTGTGAAACACATCATTTCCAAGACTGGTGAGAGCTGTTCATCTCTCTGTGTTCTCACGACAGATGTTTTTTCCCCTCTGAGTTTCTTTTATCTTATTAGATTTTAGCTCCCATTATAGTTAGGACAATTTTGTACTGGGGCAAAATTAATTAGTTTGCATCAAAGAAAGGCTCCTTGAAACGTAACACTAATGAGTCTCATCTGCCTGATTAGAGGGCTTTGCTTTTAGGAACACTAGATACAAAATTTTATTTCAGAGAAATAAAACATTATGAGATTATTTAGGGTTGAAAGCATTAGCTAAACAGTAACCAGGATCATGGATGAAAGATTATGGTGGCAAACTGTGAGCAGACTTACAACTGACAGGAGGATGCAAGTGTAGAGCAGAACAGGCTAATGAGGTTTTGTCAAAGATGTGCAAGCAGAGCTCAATACAATTCACAACAATGTATTTAGTGAACTGACACTGTGCCTCCCATCTATTCACAGTTCTTTTCACCTATTCACATGCTTCTAGGGACTAAATGGAAAAGAGTTACAGACTGGAAAAGACAGTACCAATTTTTAGAAAGAAAAGATGGGGGAAAAGTTCATTCTGGATGAGTCAAACTAATCTTTAATATCTGGCAAACTACCTGGACAAAGTATTTACTTATTTACTTATTCTTAAATCTGATTTTAGTCAAGAACAAGTTGTGTTTATCAATGTTGGTTTTGACTGATGTGAGAATTACTCCAGAGAACAAAGGGAGTTAAATAGATTGGGTATTTCTCTTTTTTATTAAGCTTCTTCACCCCACCCACTTTCTCTTACCCCATTAGTACTAATAATTAAAAAAATACAATCAAGATTTAACTTATTGAAAGACAGGGGCAAATTCACCTGAAAAATCACGTGGTAAATGTAGTTATCAGAGGTTTTCTGGTAGATGTGGCATACCACACCATAAATGACACCTGCACAGCCACATGCTGGGCCATTTGTGAACGACAAACACGTGACATTAGCACAAGCAGTAGAATATAAGGGAACTGCCTTCCTCAAAGTGACATCTACCTCCACAAACCTCTCCAGCACGGACACAAGACTAGGAATGAAGACGTGGTGTTTGGAGAGGGCAGGTCCCAGCTGCTGGCAGAAACTGCTCCATGTGAGAGGAGGCAGAAAACCACGATTGGACAAGGATATGCTTTTACACAATGTCTGTGGCCAAAGAAACCACTGTAAATTTGTAAGTGTGCTCTCAAAGCCACCCAGGCAGATGCTGAGCAGTACAGCTCAACAGGCACCACCTCTGGCTGGTGGAAAACCATCCAGACCTGCTGCAGAATCACATCACAGGGTACTGAGGGCTTGCACAGCTTGAGGCAGTTACACACAAAAAGCCTTTGGATAAACCAAGAACTGAACTTGAGCCTCTTTTACCTCTTTCCTCTGTTATGATAAGGTTTCAACTCAAGCATTACCACTTTTTGTCAAAATTACCTTTACCTGCAACAGGCAACACCAAAACCTTTTTATCCTTTTGCCAACCTAACACTGGAATTCAAATTTTAAAAAACTCATTTCAAACACCCATGTGTCATCTTCTTCTGATGCCATGCATACTGCACCTGTGCATAATATTCCTTCTGCCAGCCTTCTGCATTAGGTCAACAACAGCAACAACAAAGACAACTGTGCCTGTTATTCATAAGCTTTTTGTTATCTGCAGAAGAAGCAAAAGGGCCCAGAGCATGTGTGGGAAGGAAAGACCTTTGTTTAATTTAATTATATTTACTTCTTTCAAGTCTAAGTAAACTCAGGGATCAGCACATCAGAACTGGTTAATTAAATCAAGACAGCACTTCCTTTACCCTGTGTTGGCAATCACATCATGCTGTGTCACATTCAGCAGGTTCTTCCGACAAAGCACCCTCAACCTTTACCCTATGGACAAGAAATAAGTGTGCCTCCCAGATGGCACTGCAGTATTAAGAGCTCTTCTAATGCAAAAGCTGACAGCTGTGGAGTAGCACTGAAATCATTTTCAATACTTCCATTGTGGGGCTTGACTCCAGATCTGTTGGGTAAAGTTACTGATAACACTGCAATAAAAGATCTGGTTCTGATCCTGATGTTCATCACTGAGTGCTGGACAAGAGGGAAGCGAGCAGGGTGGGCTCAAAAGCACATGTGCACAGATGCTGTCACAACACACTGCTGGATGCTGTCCTCACCCACCTGCTCTGGTGTCCAGAAAGGCTGGAAAAGCAGGAAAACTGCAAGAAGTTTGCCTCTCAGGGTTAACCCTGGCTGCTCTTGCCTGTATCCATAAGCACATGGACTGTGCAGGAATTGGCTTGACAACTCCAACTCCTCTCCAGAGCAACTCAGTGCCAGTAAATTTTGCATCTATCTCCCGTCTCCTTTTAGGAGTTGTGAGAACCTCTCTGAGAGGGGAAGAAGGAAAAGGACAAATCATCCCTTCATTTGGGCTTGGGAGCATTTCCCACGAGAGCAGGTCACATTGCACAGTGCCGATACATTTAGGTCTCTCAAAGACTTCCCTTGGACCTACATAATTTGTCAGCTCATAGGCAATTTCTTGTGTTTCTTTTTGTCTACTCATATATGTCTTCCATCTACAGAGCTCACAAACCCAGACTCCTCCCTTGCTCTTCAATCTTTTCTCCCTTCATTTTTCCCTTTCCTATTACTCCAGCCTTTTCTGCCCACTACTGCTCTTCCTTGCATTCAGCCATTCGAGTGGCTTGATCCCAAGTGACAAAATGGAGTTATTTTGCAGCTTTGTTTATTCCCACCTAAGCTGAAGTGTTTCTCCTTCTTTTCTACTCTCTTATTAAATCAAAATCATTACGAATCAATCTGGCATAAACTCAAAATGTCTTCTCATGGTTCCTGTGTCCAGCCTTCCCACCTGACTAATGAGGAAACTCTCTGATGTTGAATAAAAGAGTTTGTGCACTACAAAGAATTTTTAATGGAAAATGAAACCTTCTGACATCACCAGCTAGTTATAGTGCAGCACTGTGGCTGTATTGCAGGGCAGGATAAAAGTGTGCACGTATTTTCCTGTGAGTTTCAATATCCTCCTATTGACAGAAGATAGGGCGACTGGTCTACAACTGGAGGCCAGGAAATTATTTTTCTGATTTCACTGGAGTAACTGACAAAAGCATTTCCTTTCTACGTAAGGTTAACAGATGGCTTGTTAAAGTTACAACTTCTTTAAACAAAGCTGTCACCAAAAATTATATACATGACAACAAAAATAATATTGATACAAACTCACTGCAAAATTGAAATTAAGTTTGCGTAACATAAAGCACAGAATAAATAACTGCCACTATTGCAACACAGAATACCAAAGTGCATTTGCTTTTCTAAGATTTCCTTGGAAACTGGATGAAATGACATAAATTGGGCAAGCGTCAACATGGGACTTAAGTTACCATGGGCACAAAGATGCAGTCAGTCACTGTGCCTATGCCAGGAGCAGGCTGCAGTCTGCTGCAGACCAGTGGGCAACAGAAGCACCAACCCTGCAGGGCTCTGCTTTCACACCTTGCCTCGGTCATGTTCAAGACCTGTGCAAGACAAGGGCTTGCAAAACACCTGACTCTGCCTCACCTCCATCATGATTTGGCTCCCTGATGCCTCACCCAGCCAGCAAAAAACAAGGGGGGAGAGTGGTTGAATTAAAAAAAAAACAAACTAAAAAATCCAGCAATACTCATGTGCCCACCTGCTGTGGTTTTTAAGACCTCATGTTCACCTTAATCTTGTCTCATTTCCATAAGAGCAGGAGAAACTGCAAAGGAGATTCAGCTTTGAAAACAGAAAATGTTATCAGTGTTAGACTTTTGATAAGTGACTGCACATCAGCTATTCCACCTGGACAGATCTAGAGTGCTAACATAATTACTGATATGTAAATCTTTCTCTTTCAACATCACACTTACTATTTATCCTCTTTGTCAGGATTCTTCCAGGTTTTTCCCCATTTTCCTTCTTTCTCCAGCATCTCTTCTTCATCTTCTTTCTTTCTCTAGTATTACTGCCTTCTCTTCACAGCCTCCTACCAGTTACCTTTTCTTTGTGAGCTGTTTCACAGTAGCCTTTGTATAAAATTTAGCTCCCAGACTTTACTGAGCCATCACTGAGACATGCAGCTCACATGCAATGACCTGGGAGAAAGAAAAATGGAACCCCACTGGGTTTTTCCTGGGTTCATTCATTTTCTCCACAGTAACAACTCAGAAGCAAACCTGTTCTCTTACCCATCTTAGATGTCAGCTCCTTGCATTATAAAACTGGGTTTCTTTTTACAAAAGAAGTCAGTCAGGGAGGGAGATAAAGGGAGGTGTAGGAGCAGTATTTCCCATTGCAAAACCTCTGTCAGTAGCTGTTGGCAACAACCTGGTTTGTTTTGCCATGCTGGTGATGTCAGGTTCGCTCAGCTCACGCCCCATCGGCTCTGACTGAGGGGCTTCGCTCCCTGCAGGGCTGGGCAGCAGAGCACAGCCACTTGCTGCCTGGGCTTGCCTTCACATGAAGGGGTTTTGGGAAATTGTATAACATCACAGCAGACTGCTCCTTGCCCCAGGTGTAGCAGGTTCTTCCTTTCTCGCTGACTTTGGCAGAGCAGGTGAATTTCATCGTCATCGTCAAAAAAATAAAAAGTAAAGAGCGAGTGCTGAAAAAGGACATTTAATTTTGAGAGGGAAATAACAGGATACATTAGGGAACTGCTGTGACCAAGAGATTCTGCTTCAGAAAAAACCCCCAGCAAATTCTTCAGTGAAAAATAGAAGAGAGACTGCTGCTTTTGTAACTCCCAGTAGCAGCCAAAATAACGGTAGTGAGAAAGAACACGGATTTTCAAGGCAAACTAAACCACAGTAACACCTCCATACCTTTTAATGCCAATATAATAAACTGTGAAGATATTTCACTTACAAATAAAGATTGTATCTTATTGTTCTTTTTGGAAGAACCACTGGCTTGGTTTCAGTGAAAGGTGGGTATAATAGGGCAGTTGTAACAGCACATCATCTTACAGAGAAAGGAATCACCATGGCAGATACAAAAAATATGGACTAAAAAAGTAGTGATAGAAAATTAAGCGAGCAGAGTGACATGGATATGGAGAAGCACAGAAAAGAGCTTTTTAGGTTTCATGGTTTAGCCTACCAGAAAGGATAAATGTGCAACATGAATTTTGGGCAAGCATTAGGATATCAGCAGCCGCCTCCTTGCATTGCCAAAGGAGCAGATAAAGCATTCCAATGCCACTGGTTTTTTCCCCCACATCCCAAATTTCTTTGGTTTTGTGGTGCTTTGTCCCACCAGGAAGAAGTACATTGTGGGTTAAAGATGCCAAATGTATGTAAAATTGAGTCAACAGAATGTTAGAATCCTATATTTGAATGAAATTATTATATGGATCCATTAAGCCTAATTTAAAATAAGGCCTTCCAGTCTGCTTTCTGCATCAATTTCCTAGGTGTTCTCATGCCACGAGTCACATCCAGCTCTGTCCAAACAGGACTGAGTTCCTGCTGCTTTAGTTCAGTGCTTCAGAGACCTACTTTTGTTCAGAGCCCTGCACAGGGCAGTGACAAGTACTTCTCATTTTTTCCCAAATGAGGATGTTCTGGAGTTAATCAGATCTTTGCTCTGGAAGAAAGCTGCTCACCTGCTTGTAGACAGACAGATAACCATTCTGAATCAACTGGCCTAGAGAGCTCTAGCTTGCCAGTGGGTATCAAAACAGGTCTAGGACAGGGAATTTAAAACAGTACCAAACTCAAACCCCAAACGCTTCCCAAACCCCAACCCCCCCCAAAACCCCAAACATATGCTGCTCACGAAGCACAGGCCAAGGGAGGTCCCTGCTGGCAGGATGATGAAACACACGTGCACCAGTTCCCAACACAACATCCACCTGCTCCCACAAATAGTTTCTTCCCTCTCTGAACCCCACAAACACGGCACAGTTACCTTGCACTCACTCTGGCACCAGCCTCTCGCTCCCAAAGGCAGCACCACACCCACCACACAAGGGCAGGTGCCTTGTGGGCAAAGGGGGAATCCCAGTCTCCAATTCACCGTGTTTATCAAGGATAAAAATTCCCAGCATACCTGAATTATCATTCTGCTGAAGCACAGCTGACTGACCATTCCTGCAGCTCCTTCTGTTGCAGATGAGCAGGAGGATGGGACCCACCTGGGTTCCCACACGACATCGGTCATTTTTTCTGCCGCATGACAGGCATCAGATACCAGTAACATTTAAGAGTTCATCAGCCAACACTGGATATTGGTGTATTGAAAAGAAGAAGGAACAAAATAAAACAACACATCTTGTCTCAGCTTTTTTTCCATATTGCACTACATGGCTACTGCAGAATTTCAACCACAACAAATTTCAGGAGACACACACCAGAAATAATGCTTCACTATAGTGGAAGACACTTATGATACAGCTGGGGACAAACTAAGCTCAAAAAATGTTTATGGGATGAAACACATATTAACTTCCAGACCATAAAAATGACTATGCAAAAAAAGCAAGAGTTAAAATAAATATACAGTGAAGGAAAACGTATTTTACAGCACACAGACATTATGAAGAGGTTCAATTTTCCTCTTACAACTGACACAGCTGAGAGTAACAGACATTTCCAGTGGCTCAGAAAACAAATTTAATTGACACCAGAATGAAGGAAACCATACAGTGTTTTTTTTTAAAAAAAAAGCTTTATTACAAATCTGTAGGTTTAAGAAAATATCCCAAAACTGTCAAAGTAGTATGAAAAATGCTGTCATCTGATTCACAGTCACCAGTTTTCTCCAACAAACATAGCATACAAAAGTGATATAAACCATGGCAATTCTTTTTGGTGACACAAGTCAGATATTTGTGATTTCAAATTCCCTGCTGACAACTAAGATGCTGCTGGCAGTGGGATAAATAAATTGCACTGGTTTTGAAAACTGGAAGTTGGGATGGAAAGGTTATATGTACATATACACCTTTTGTATTTTACCACATGTCCAGGTAACTCCGGGCAAACACAACATGGCCCAGCACAATATTAAAGTCTGTGTAACCTGGAGAGCCAGGGAATGTGTGTATGTGGCATTAAGTTATTCTCTGTGTGCTGGTTCCCATTTGCTTTTACATCTCAAACCTACTAACATCAGTTGTTTTCCACTCTCATTTACAGAAACAGTGAGGTTGAGGTGCTGCTGGTCTGTCTCTTCAGACTCAGAACGTGTCAGGTGCACTACATGCAGACACAGCATCTAAAAATGCAATGCAGTTAAAACATCACGTAATTAAAGTGGGAGTTTAGGAGATTGTACACTGAATTTCCTGCAAGTGACCTAACACCTTAAGGTGCCCCATGGAAAACATGGCATTTCTCATGCCATTCAGAGATAATTCATACAACAAATGAGGAAGTAAAGAACTGACATATGTTACACTCCGAAACTGAAGCACAGACTGCTGCAAAAAACCCAAAAGTTCTGCAAGTGTGCCAGGGATTTAATCCAAACCTGCCCTACAGCTCTTAACTGTGGGTAGTTACCTGCAGTGGCTGGAAGCTGCAGCACAGACCATCGGTAACAATATTCTCGAATCCTTTGAACTGCACAGGACTGAGACACCGCAGCTCAGAGCTGCAGTGAAGATGAGGCTTCAGTAGAAGTGTGAAGATTCCAAAGGAGCAGGATGAAACATTTCTGTTACAGTACCTGCTCAAGGTACTGACACGATCTAAAAAAAATCCCCAAACAACTTAACTGTTTTTATCAGGTGCTTGAAGGGGATTTTCTATTGAGCAATCCTCCTTTTGCCAACAGCAACTTGAAAGAAACCAGCACCATGTTAAAAAACTACTCAGTGCATTTCATTCATTTTGCTGTTTCAACTTCAGTTGAAAAGCACAGAACTGACAGTTATTCAAAGAAAACTACTCTGCAGGAGAGCAATTAGAAATCAACAGTCTCTCACTACCGGAGCAAACAGGATGGAAGATGCAGAAGTGATTTACAGTAATTTCCTTCCCCGTGCAGACCAGACTAACCCTAGGTTAATCAGGGCTACCTGGAAAAGCCACCTGCTGGTAAAGAGGTTGCCTCATTCCCCTGCATTTACTGAAAACCTGATCTCTGAAATGCTGTAATGAAACAGTCCAAAATCCTCACTCCGAAGAAGGAAAATATTTCATGTACATTCTTAGGTGTGAACCTTCAGGCTTGGGAAACGTTTTTCTAGATTGTCAGCAAGTGTCTGATCAGCCTCACGCAGGACTTCAAGGAAACTCTCCACCTGGAAATAAAACACAAGGAAAAAAAAACCAACCCAACTTGCATGAAACACAGAGTTCTTATACTGGCACAGGGGCTCCTTCTACTTCTGTACCTTCCAAATAAGAGCAGCCAGCAGCAGCCACTGCAGTGAATAATGGAAAATGCCCCACAGTAGCTCCCCTCCTCCTAAACCCCACAATTCCAGTTGGTCAAAATGTTGAAATGTTACCCCTTTCCTCAAACGCTTTCTTCCTTGTTTAAAAGAAACAGAAACTTTCCGCACCCAGAGAAAAGTTCCCTATGAAAAATATTTAGAGTAATTCTTCTATAAAAATACACAGGACAAATTTTCAGCTAGGATAAATTTTCAGACATCCACTCATTTCAGCATAGTTTGGCCCTGGCATCATCAGCTGATGATCTCAGCGAAGCTCTGGCTGAAGTGAGGCAGAACAGACAGAGGGGGTAAGACTGTCTGGCACTGGGATGGTGTTTTACCTTTGCCTGAGCAGTTCTGTCCTGCTTGTACACTGGATTTGGAAAGGTCTCACCACCCACGGAGCATTTTTTCAGCTGTGTCACAGACTTTGTCACATACTCACCGATGCAAAATACAGAGGTAAGAGGTTCTGAAAAGCACAGGAACATGTCTGCTCATTCAGGTGTCCCTGGTGCAGTCCTTCTAAGGTATTCTCCTGGAAAATGAGAAATACAACCAGCATGTCATGAACAGTTGCTGAAAGAACAAACTCAAAACTGTGCACAGCATCTACAGAATGTGCTTTGTTCTTATAGATGGATAAAACAACCAGAACTTCAAGTTCTCCGAGAAAAGACAGACACAGCTGATACAAAAAGGTGTGAAAGCCCACGTCGCAAGTCTCCTAACCTGAATGATTCCATAATTAAAAGGGTCCAGCTGAGAAGGTGAGTTTATATATTGACAGTATTTCCTTTTTTAAAATAAACTGACTTTCACTTAAAAGAAAGGGCAACATACATCTACAGAATTTATCATACAGAATCTTGGCACACACCTCAGAAAAGCTGTGTCCCTCCCATCTCCCACACATGTTGCTACTCACCTTCTGGTTGATTCTCTAATGAATTCCCAATAAGCAACTGCACTTGCACAGGAAAATGCCCATATTAATAGTAAAGACTTTTTTCTTGTCTACCCTGCAGAAATCCCTACTATAATTTTGTTTATTCTTACCTTGGTTAGCTCTTGAAGCATATTGGAAAGTAATTCACAGCAAATATCCTTCAAAATTTTTAAATGGAAATCTTCTTCATTTACATCAGTCCTTCCAGTCTCCTCTTGCTCGGACTCCTTGGAGTTATCAACAGCTCTCTTCCCACAGCCCTCCATGTAGTGTAAAATACGAATCAAGCTCCCAATCAGTGGCATATCTTAATACAAAGTAACAAGAACAGTGAACTTTAACACTGAAAATTCTTGCCCATCCTTTCAGGGCATTAGAATTTTGAAACACACCACCAGATTTTACACTATAGGAATGTACACTCTAACAGTGTTGTGTTTTGTTACTCAAAGACAGTTTTAAACAAGCAAGTGGAAATGTAGTAGAAATACAAAACCATTTTTCCTGCTAGCTGACCTGTATCTATAAAAAGTATATGCCAGTGGTAAGAAGTATAAGAAGGAAGCTGTCTTTAGTAGTACCCAGTAAGGGCAGTATGTTGAATTTGCATCCAGATAATCCTATCTGTAAACCAAACTGCACAACATCTTTCTGCTGCAGGTGACCCTGACCCACATTCTCAAGACAGGCTTTTAATTCTAAAGACTTGTCCATGGATTGAAAAGTTAAGAAATGACAGATGGATTTAAGTAAGTGCAGAATCTCCCCCTACTTAACAAAAAAAAAAAAGTAATTACTCAATAAAAATAATGTATTACTATATTTTAGCAGAAATAAATTCTGCAATTTTCACTGATTTACCCAATGGAGAAGACTGAGCAGAATCTGTAGATTCTGGTACTGTAACTCCTCAGAATTTACAGCCCATCCAATAACTTAATGCTGGGCTAGCTGTGATTTTGAGTAACCAGGAAAGGGGGTTACTGTATGCAATGTCACTGAATTGAACCACCTTCCACACCCACATATAGTCAATTGTGACTATTGACTTTTATAAAAAAGAAAAAGAAAAAAAACAACAAAAACAACAACAACAACAACAAGCACAACTTGCTTTTCCTCATCCTGGTGTATTCCTGCTCTGTCTGTGAAGCAAACATAGCAGACAGCACGGACAAGATAGAGGCCAGCACAGTCTTCTGCTCCTGCACAATGATTGGTGGGTCATCTGGCTGGCAAAGCTCCTGGCAAACGAGGTCATAAAGCAAACTCCAAGTCTCTTTTCCTCCATCAGGAGCCTGCACTTGAGAAAGAAAGAAAGAGAACCCACCAACCCAACAAATTTAATCCAGGTACGTGAATTCCCTTTCTCCCCAATAAATACGTGATGACCCAGAAGTTAGGGCCTCTCTTGGTCCTCTCACACGTAGCAATTCCAGCATCTTACCAATAGCCTGGATACCCTCATCCACCGTGGTCAGGAGCTGCAGGATATGCATATAAACATCCAGTCCTTCTGGGTTATCTGATCTACACAGAACAAACAGCAAAAGCACAAATTAAAGTGCTGGTTACTGATCTTATAGTCTGTGTTTTGGTCGCAGAGAAGCCCATCAGCAATCACTGCCATTCTCTTTGCTAACAGACAACAGCTTGTCTCATTTCAAACTGTAAGTTCAGGAAAACATATCCCAGTGATCTGTCACACTGTGCTGTTCCCACTAAAAGCAAGATGTTTGGACACAGGCCTTACAAGGTTATAAGGAATCTCCCCAGCCCTGAAACCAAAAAGCAATCTCCCATACCGGACTTGCTTGGCTGCTTCAAGTATACAAGGCACAATCTTAAAGTCTGGAAGTTCTTCAGGGGAGTCATCTACAGATGGTCCCACCGAGCGACAAGTGCCGTTTTTGATCCAGTTTAACATCAGCTCTTCATCCAGATCAAAGAGCTTGTCCACCACTTCACCCACTTTCACCAGCAATTCAACTGCACAAGAGGGAACGTTATTTTTATTTCAACAAGACTAAAAATGAAGAGCAAAAATAACACAAGTATTCAGAGTAACTTCAGGATTGGAATACATTCATTTTCTTCATAACCTGCTACAGGTTGCTATGTTTAATTCCTTTGTGTGGCATAGACCACATAAATATAAATAATAAATAGGGATTGTTGAAAAGCCCACTGACACCCTCTACCTTGTCACGCCACATGTGAAGCAGTAACTTTAGTCTGCAAAGAGACTTCATGTTCCTGAAAAGTCCTAACTTCTGCTTCTGAAGTACAACTTCCCAAGATTTGTTTCTAGATATGCAGTTTTATGCTAATTGCTTCCACCTGCCAATCTACATTTTACTTAAACAGATCTTTTATTTCAATAGGATGGAGCAGGATTTCTGAGAATTACCATTTAAAAAATGGATAAAAAAATTGAAAAAGCTGTATTATTGGGATTCCTTGACAAATGACAACTGCTGTTACAACTGAGTTGGATGTCAAACATAAATGCTATTCCAAATATTTCCATTTTTAGGTGGTTGGTGTGGTTTTTGCTAAATTAGTGCTAAGAGAGATTTGTGTAGCACATCTGCATACCCAAAGCCTGCACAGTAGTCAGCTGCCAGAGTTACTGAATCGTTCCTCCAGTTCACATTCCACAGATAAGGTAGTTTTAAAAATAGAAAATCCAGATCTGACTTGAAAAAAGACATCTTGTTTCAAGGTTCAAAAATGACGTATGTATATCCCTGAATGAGGACTATGTCCTTTCTTTCATTGTGGCAAATAACAATTTCTTCAATTAAACATATTTTCATTCCCCACCAGCTTTCTTCTTCCTCTATGAGTGCTTTTCTGGTTGGTTTCATATGCAAAGGCAGGGCAAGTTTGTTCTGGTGTCCTTTAAACTCACAAGGTTTCCTTTATTTAAAAGAAATTATCCCAACTGAAAATATTTGTCTTTGAAATTAAAAACTTCAGTTCTTATTTTTCTTCCACAAACACCCACTAAATCCCAGCTTGTTTTGGCAGCTTACCATTTGTAGAGCTGGACATGATAAAGCAAACACAGTCGTACACAGAAGGATTTTCTCGGATCCTCTCCACCCAGACGTTGGCCACCTCAGGCTGGGAGAGGCAAGTTAACAACAACCTAGGCAAGAATTCCCCACTTAACAGATTAGAAACCAGTTCACTCCTTTTAGCTGTGCAAGTGTAAATCCAAAATAACCAGAATGATGTGACAGAAACAGGAATCTAACTCACAGTAAAGTGATTCCAGAACAATGCAGAAGCAATAAAAGGAAAGGATGAGAGGATAATAAAATAGTGAGCCCACTTGTCAGTTTTCTCCCCAGGCCTCAGACACAGCAGAAGTACACTAATGATGCATTAATTTCTGAGATGTCCTACCTGCTTGTTTCCAGAAGAGTTGGGGAGTCTGAATCACACAAACGTTGCAATAACACTTGGCTTTAAGGAGAAAATGCAGGGGGGAAAAAGTTAATAAAATCAGTCTTTATCTTTAAAAAGGTATATAAAGGTTAATTTCACAGCTGCAGCCATGTTCTGAGATTAAAGCCAGCCTTTCCTAAGTGTGGATGCACTTCCAGTGTCTCAAGACTGCCAAACTTAGAAGCTAACTTGACTGGTGATTAAAAACCCCCCAAAAATAGTGGTCTATATCCTTTTTCCCTTTCCTGAGTGCCTCCCACACAAACATGGTCACCCAAAAGTTATGAATGAAGATGAGGCTTGGCAGGCAAGCTTAGATCCTTCTCTAACAAATATTCACTGATTGTGAGTCCAGACAAGCAGTACCTGTGCATATACAAAGCACACAGACACTTACCCAAGATTCTCATCTTTGCTAATGGACATGCAGATGTCCTGGAAACAGGCCATGTTCCCTAATATTCCCACACAGATTTCCTGGAAAGTCAAAACACAGTATAATGAGACAACTGCAACATAGTCCACAATTTCACTTCCAGAGCCATAAGACAAAAGTAAATGAGGTTCAAAGATGTTTTCCAGTTTGATTTCCAAGCTTTTATGACCCACTGATTTCATGACAAAGATAGAAATTTTTCCATAGATTCTATACAGATTTTTCTGTTCTATTAGACTAACCTAAAATATACTCAGGTACTATTCACACATTTAAGTGTTGAGGTGTTCCCTAAAAGCAAATATATCTTGAAATCAACTCTACTTGCATATTCTTTGTATATTGTTATGAAGCTAACCTGGCAGCCCTGTTAATAAAGCAAAAAGGAGTCCTAGAACAAAAATACCACTATGTAAGCATGTCCCTCACTGATATTCACTTGCTCACAAAAGAAAGGGATCTTAATACAAGCAAAGCCCATTTTCCAATTAAAGAGATCTAAAACAAAGTAAAATAAAAAACAAACCCCAAAGCACTGCATCCCACTAGGATATTCATACCAAGTTAATCATTAAAAGGATGCACAATTGTGTAAAGGGGATCTTAAATACCTGCAGGTGACTGGTGCTAAAACAGAGTGAGTCATTAGTTTGCAGCAATTTAAAGTAAAAAAATCAACTCTCTCCACTTAGGTTGACTTCTTAATGATTAACATGCTATTACCTCTGCTAAATTACAGCAGGCATTCCAGCAGACACTATTTCATCCAAGTAGCTGTGACAGCCAATTTGCACTCAGTTCCAAATTTTGATTGTACTTTCCAAAGACAAAGTACTAAACTTTCAAAGCTCTATGTGTCTCTACTCATCTCCTGGAGTAAAGCATCTGGTAACTTCTGAGGAAGGGGATTTGCATCAACACTGAATACCTTTGAAAATCTTTTTCTGAATCCTACAGTGCTCTGCTATCACAAGCTGCAATCAATGACATCAAAACAAGTGGAAAATGTAAAAAAAATTATTAAGTATTGGTGTCTAATAATTCTGAAGATTACTTTTTGTAATCTTTTTGTGTTTACTCCTCATTATCTTGTTCTGATTTGATTGGTAATAAATTAATTTCCCCAAGTAGAGTCTGTTTTGCCCATGACAAATCACAGTGATTTGTGATCTCTGCCTGCCCTTATCTTGACCCATGAGCCTTTTGTTTTATTATCTCTCCCCTGTCCAGTCGAGGAGGGGAGTGACAGAGCAGCTTTGAGGGGCACCTGGCCTCTAGCCTGGGTCAAACCATCACACTTCTGTAGGTCCGACTAAACAAATTCATGACCGTTTCTGTTCAGTAATCATAAAACAAGTCAAAAGGGAAAAAAGGCCAGACTGCTAGGTTTTATAGCAGGTCTTATGTTTGATAAACTCAGTCCTTCATCAGTGTATTTAGATGATGATATGTGAGCAGACATGTACCAGCTTCAACATCACCGAAATTCTTACTGATTAGACCATGCTAAAAACACAATGAAAAAGCATTTTAAAATTTGATATTGTGTTTTCTCCTGGTTCCCCTTACACATTACACATGCAATGGGAGAAGGGAGATAAGTGTAAATGCATGTACAGAGCTATCTACTATTGCTACTAACACAGGACAGCTTTTTGAGGGCCCATACTTACAGTCAGGCGAGGGCATTTGGACTTGGCAAAAACTCCCATGAATATATCGGGGGCATTGAACTCCTGAAGAAATAAGGCAACATCCTGTGGAGAAAGTGAACGGAGAAGCAAGTGGATGACTACAATTTCCAAATGCAAAATCAAAAGTATTCTGAGATGACAGGCTCGCTGCACAAAATTTGCTATTTTCCACCAGTTAATACCTATAATCCTTGTTTTTCAATGAAAAAAGGCCAGCAAGCCCCTCTGGTGATTCAGTATGCCAGTGATTTACTGTACAATGAGCCAAAGAGTCCCATTTGCAAGAAAATGCAAATTGCTCTCTATCTCAACAGAAACAGACACTTAGCCAGAATTCAGTAAATACCACGTTTTAAGGCATGACATCACCATGACATATAAAAAAGAAGCAAGTGAAGGGATTGCCATTAACACTTGATCAGAACACGCAAAGGAGGAAATCTCCTCTTTACCACACTAAAACACAAGATTAGTTCTGTACTTGAGAATAAAGGACCCATGTTCCATGTTTATTTTAAAAATCTGAGCAACAAGGTAGGGAATAAAATAGTAATGCTTAAACAAATATATATATATCTTGAGAATTTGTTCCAGCATTTGAGAATGCTGAGAGAAATACCAAGAAGCTGTGTTACATTGCCACTGCAAGTCTGCAGCTGAATTCTGAAAGGCTGTTTATCTATCAGAGAAAGCTATGCCTACCAGCAGGACGTATTACAATTTCTAGAGGGAAATGTGCCTGTTTAGAGACGGCATCAATATTATCCCCCTAATCCAAGCGCTGAAGGCACAGGCTGTGCAACCGAGTTAACTCCAGCTGCAGCTCCTGTCCTGTCCCTGCCCCTCTTCCAGCGCAGGCTCCGTGGTGAGCCCGCTCGGTGCCGCCGCACCCCAGCTGTCCCGCCTCACCCTGCCCGCCACACCAGGCCGTGAGCAGCACCACCAGAACGGGCGCGCTGGCCGAGCCCGGCTGATTCCCTGCCTTCTCCCACTGCCAGCAGGATTCTGATGGAAGACTAGGGGCAGACGGGCCCCGAGGTCCGAGTGCCGCACAAGGCTCCTACCTCGTCCATCGACATGTCCCACACTTTGCAAATGTCGTTCTCCATCTCCTCGTCCAGCTCCGTCCGGGCTCCCTCGGGGCTGGCGGCGGGATCCGGCTCCGCGGGGGCGATGACCTGGGACACAGCAGGGCGCGGAGAAAACGATCCGGCTGAACCCCTGGCACCACTCGGGAGCCGCTGGGTTCCCAGGTGTGTCCCCGCTGTGTCCCCGGGCTTGTCCCCGCCGGTCCACGCTGTGTCCCCCCTGGCCCTGGGAGTGATCGCGTCGCACCCACCCGGCGCTGACCGAACACCGGGCCCGCCGCCCGCTCCCTTCCGGCGGCCGCGTACCTCGATGAGGCGGGTGAGGACGCTGAAGAGCCAGTGCTTGCTGTACACCGTGTGCCCAACCGCGTCCCCCTCCTCCTCCTCCGCATCGCTGCACGGCGGTGACGGGTTGCGGTCCATGGCGGCCCCACAGCCGTGCCGTGCGGGGGCAGCGAGGCGGCGGCGCGGACAGAGCGGCGCCCGCGGCCCCACAGCGCCCCCTGCCCACCGGCGGCCGCTGCCGCCCCCCGCG
>VZRQ01000634.1:0-43393 GCA_013397975.1 Machaerirhynchus nigripectus
CGCTGCCACAGAGCTGATGCTCCGAGGGCTGACGCTGGGATTTCCTTCTCTCCTTTTCCCGAGGAGCTCCGCCGTGCTCCCCGGGCTCCCCGAGACGCTGCGGGTCCTGGCAGCCCTGCTGGGGGCAGCGGCAAGGGGAGGAGGCGTGAGGTGGGGAGGGGGTCTCCGAAGGGAGGAGGGACAACTTTAGAAGTCTCCATAGTCTTTTCCTTTCAGGAAACACATCCTGTTAATGTTTGACTGCCGTGGCAGTGGCTCTTTTTTTTTTCAGTCGACTACGCCCTGAGGCTCACCAAAACGAGCCACAAAAACAGCCATTTCCTCTTGGTGGGGAGGTGGGGGGGCCTTTTCCTCACCGCAGTGGCTGTTCTCGTCCCGGCACTCACAGCTCGGCTCTTCGGAGGGACACGGCAGAGCAACCTCCTCGAGATACTCCAGACTTGCAGATCACCTTTGGGATGACCGCATTCCCCTCTGGCTCGGCTTTGCTTTGAGAGGATGACATCTGTCACTGTTTGCAGGATATTCTGAAGTTTGCACCCAGGCTTTTGGAGCCGAGCTGGTTGGCTTGGAGCACCCGGCACTCGGCAGGCTACGGCAAGCATCCCATCCCGCCTCTGCCCCACCTCAGCCTCTCCTGCCCCGAGACTGGATTCTGTCTGGATTTGCCCCGACCCGCACGGAATGGACCTCCCTGTCATCCAGTTCACCACGGGACTGGCATTACTTATCAAAGTGCAAGAAGGTGGATAAGTCAACGCTGAGAAGGACCTAAAAAAGCTTCTTTCTGTTTTTGTTCTATGGAATTCTCCTATCTACCTCACAAAAGTCTCATTTCCTTGGTCAGAAACCCCTCTGGAGTTGACTTCAAGAATGAACGGTGATGTCCTCTAGCCCCCCGTAACAGCCCAGCACAGCTGCCTGTTCCCAGCCCAATTTCAATGTGCTGCAGCTGACTGGGACCTCGTGTCGTCTGATATAAGAGACTGGCAGCAAGCTGACAGTCAGATATGACTGTCCAGAAACTGGTAGCCACAGCTGTGTTGGTAGCCCTGGTCTCACTCATCCTTAACAACGCAGCTGCCTTTACCCCCAACTGGGTGTACCAAACGCTGGAGGACGGGCGCAAGCGCAGTGTGGGGCTCTGGAGGATGTGCTGGCTGGCAGAGCGGAGCAGAGGGGCTGCAAGCACCAGTGCCAGGCAAGGGCAAGGAGAGGAGCAGGAGTGTGAAGCCCTGGGCTGGGGTTCAGAGTCGGCTGGGTTCCAGGAGTCACGCAGCACTGTCAAACGTAAGTGCAGTCT
This sequence comes from Machaerirhynchus nigripectus, assembly GCA_013397975.1. Classification (NCBI taxonomy): domain Eukaryota; kingdom Metazoa; phylum Chordata; class Aves; order Passeriformes; family Dicruridae; genus Machaerirhynchus; species Machaerirhynchus nigripectus. The sequence continues at coordinate 1,304 of VZRQ01000634.1, forward strand.
CTTATCTTCTCTGCAGACACGAGGTCGCAATTGATAGGGTACACCTGGTCCCCAGGAGTGCAATGGCCTAACCCTTAAATCACTGTTATCTGTCTTAATCTAAACATCTCTTCACATTCATTCCCAAATAAATTAACTTCAGAAAATAAGAAGCGTGATGTCCACCAGTGATGAACCAAACTCCTCCTCCCCCATCAAAACCAGCAATCTGCATGGTGCTGCCTGGTTCGTACAGCCCAGGAATCGATCTGCTTTGATAAAATGATCTGTGAAGTGTAAGCCTAAAGTTCTGAGACATCTTGGGCTCACTTCACCTGCCTGGGCTCCTGCCATAAGATATCCATTCCTCCTCAGTACAACAGCAACCACAGTTGCTCTGAATACCCTAAAACTAAAAAAAATCCCAAACCCTAAAAGATACTGCAATGAATGACATGTTGAGTTATTTCTCCCTTCTGTTTGCTTATGTTGGAAATGCCAGGAGCAGAAAAGACAGAAATAGTTGTGGTTAAAACATGTAAACTTGAGAAAGGTCTTCAAATGTGTAACTATTCTTGGTGAAAAAATACAATCAATATACAGCTTGGTGACTACAAAAATCATTACCCACGGTGTATTTTTCATTTTGCACTTTCACAGAGTTGTGGGATCTGAAGAATGCAAATGGCTTACACCGATCTAGGGAAAATTATTGGATAACATGAGAATTATAGAACTGATTAATAAATAATAAACCTTATGTATCACATTCATAGCATTAATGGTGCAACCCTGCTCTCCCAGGGCAGAACTGTGCTGGAATAGGATCACAGAAAGGCTTGGGTTGGAAGGGACCTTAAAGACTGTCCAAAATACCTGCAGACACCATGGCTGAGACCACAACCACCTTGGTGCCAAAAGGTTTCTCCCCTAAACCCGCCCAGTCCCAGCAGCTGGGCTGTGGGCAGCCATTCAGAGGGGAATCAGTGCTTCCGCTGCACACTTCAAGGCATGGAGTTTAACAGAACAAATGGTTATCAAGTCCATGCCTTGACAGACCACAGCATTTTCCCAAGATTTCACGGATGCTCATAAACAGCTCTGGCACCTCTGAGGGACAGTTGGCAGCATCAATAACATACATGATTTCAAACCAGACTTTTTTCATGGTTTGAAATGTGGAGAAAGAGAAATTGGTCCTTGGAGTCTCTTAGATACCTCTAGAGAGAAACCAAAGAAATATAAGAGGAATTTCTTTTAAAAATGCTTCAGTGTGGACCCATTCCAGATCATACTTTCCAACAAAATTATGCAGAAACATTTTTTGTACATTTGCTAATACTGAGCCTGCATAAATCACAAATAGAAAATTTTTCAAATGTTTTAAAATCCTTACCCTTTCAATACTTTTTTAACTGAAAGAACTTTTACAACAATAAACGGTTATCAAAAGGATTAGACTGTGGGAGACGTTCCTGGATGTGTTATCTGCAGCTTCACCTCTGGAATCACTTCCCCAGTTAATACTGATAAGCCCTATTATAAGTTGAAGAACATGTGCACCATTCACAAATTGTAAAAGTACATGTTAGATACTCAACACTGCCATGAGCTCCTGCACAGTGAATTTGGGTCCTGCAGCATTTTTAACACACAAGCTTGTATTTCTCGCTGTCTGCAGGCCAGGAGGTGTGTGGTGCCTGAAGATGAGAGGTATTAGTTCATGGCAGAACTCTCTGGGCAGCAGTTTCTGATGTCAAATAGAAGGATAAGTGACAGAAAATTTGAAGATTTCCAAGTAATAATTATAGCATGATGAAGTGCTCAGAAGAATTATCTCATAACCACTAATTCCAATTTAAAGGAGGCTTTTCGAGCCCAGGGACTTCATCTGTATAGGAGTAAAGCATCCATTCCCTATTTAATCTGGAAGCAAATAGTAAGCCAAGGCCAATTCTGAATCTTAATAAAGCACTTAAAGGAAAATCCCCCCTCTAGAGCTGTGTCATGACAAACTCAGTAGGAAACACAACTGTGGCATTTATTTTTAAGACAATTTTGTTTCCATGGATGTACACATGGTCAGTCTGAGCATGATTCTGCATCCATGGATTTGTCATTCTAAAGAATTTCTCTAACAAGAAATCACACATTATTTCAGTAATACCTCTGGCAATCCTCATCTGTCAGTTGTAGATGAATCAAAGACGTGTGGGGGTGTGTGTGTGTGTATACATATGCATACATATACATACATCTAAAAATAACTTTAAGAAGGAAAAAATGCCTTCCTCAATGCTGAGTTACCACAAAGTATTTTGGATGCCATTTGTAGAAGAATATGGAAAACCTGTTCTGGCAAAAGTAATGTGAAAGAGGCCACAATCCAGCTCATATAAAACAATGTATTTATACACATACAGATATACATCTTTGAGAGGCAAGCTATTTATCTCACAGTTCAACAGAAAAACTGTAAGCTCTTTGGGAATCTGCTTGTCCATATACTAAAGGCTCCTGTACAAGCAATGTGTAACTAACAGCCAATTACAGGCACTGCTATAAGCTGGCTTCTTCCCTGGCAGAGGGAAGTACATTCTTAGAGCTTCCTTTTCACTGACTTTGCCTGCCTGCTCCTTCTCCCATTGAAATCACAGAATCATGGAATGGATTGGGTTGGAAAGAACCTTCAAGTCCGTCTCGTCCCACCCCCTGCCATGGGCAGGGACACCTTCCACTATCCCAGGCTGCTCCAAGCTCTGTCCAACCTGGCCTTGGACACTTCCATGGAGATGGGGCAGCCACAGCTTCTCTGGGCACCCTGTGCCAGGGCCTCCCCACCCTCACAGGGAAGTATTTCTTCCTAGAAATGGCAAAAAACCCAAAAAGAAATCAACAGACAGGAGTAAATTATATTAAAAGTACAGGGAAATGAAGTGTTACAATGTGAACTATTTCTGCAAGGCACAACATCAAAAGCGTGGGCAACTGATCCCATGGGAAAGCACATCAACTCTTGTCCTTCAAACCTCACTCTCCTGGAAGTGGAGATCCCAGCCCCTTTCACTTGTCTTTACCTACCTTTCTCCTTCTCACCCTCTTGCTGTGCAGCCCTGCACCTCTCTTTCAAACACCTGTGATGCTGAAAAGCTTCTGTGATGGTTCAGATGACTAACAGCAAAAGAATCCCCAGGTTAGGGTGGAAGTTTTGGATGTGGGGATGGAATGGGGTTTTTGGTGGATATTTTTCCGTTGGATTAAGCTGTGGTATCAGAGTCCAACAAGTGCTGCTGCTATCACAAGCTAAGTGATAAAGGTGTAAGGAGGGGTGAGTTGACTCCTTTTTAGTGGTAATAAACTCTCAGATCTGAAACCTTCACCTGTGCTGAGAATCAGCCCAGCTATGAGGACATCAATCAAAGCTTTTATAACTTGGACAAACCACTGAATGATACACACTTAAATGCTTCACTGAGAACTCAGATTGTATAGTCCCTCTTCAAACACTTCAAGGAAACCTGGTCAGGGAGCCTAACTCTCCTGACACCTGAGTGTGGGCAAAGACATTTGAGAACGATTACGGAGCTGCAGTTTCAGAGCTGTTGCAAAATTTTGGAAGATTCTGCTCTTGCCTGCATCCCTTAATGCTTCCGAAAAAGCCCAAAGGCAGGAGAAGCACAGCTCAGTAAGAGCTGGGGTAAGCCATGAGTGGTCAGCACGGAGCTTTGTGCCCATGTCACACGTGACACGGCACAGCCAGCAGTGCAGCCCCACACAGGAGGCGTGAGCTACCTCGGCTGGGGAGGACGTGCAGCTACACCACCAGTGACACCTCTCAGAGCCAACCCTTCTCAAAGCCACCTAGGTCCTGGCCCAGTACCATGCCAGGAATACTGCATGAACACACCAGATTACCTGGAATCAACTTAGGTATTTAAACCACACTGCAGGGTGCAAATACACCCTTGAGTTCTGCCGTGCTCTGAGGCTGTCTCTGGATGGGCACAAGGAGATGATTTATTGATCAGCCGAGGTCACAGTTTGTCCCTTTTTGTCTAGAGAACATTAGGAACAATGTGGAAATGCAGAAATAGCGAGGGGTTTAAAAAAACTGGGTTCTTCAGGGCTGCAGAAGACATATGGAAAATTCCAACAGCAGGACATGTATGTCAGCTTCTGATGCTCAGAGCCGGATTGCTTGTGGGAATTGCAGTTCTAACAAGGAGTGTAACTCGTGCCAGGGAGAGGCACAGCATCAGAAGCAGCTACATGACTGCCACAGGAACCCCAGATAAACACCTGTCCAGCCTGGATGGATGACTGGTGCACACACATAGACACAGGGACATTCGGTGCTGCTCAGGGTGGGAATGAGGAGCTGAGGTTTGCTTCAGAGGCAGCTGTTCACCTTAATGCCCACGTCCACTGCATTTACACAACCCTCCAATGTCTCCAAAATTTCCAATTTCTCTGAAATTTGGCAGTCTGGAAGCCAGGCTGAGTCAAGCAGCTGGGTGTGCTGTAGACTTGTCTGCATATATGTATTTCCATAGATAGAGACCCAGAAAGGAGGCCAAGTGCATCTGGAGAAGACAGGAACTACCACCAGATTCAAAAAAGCCCCAAACCTTATTATACACATGATATATATTGCCTGATAGACTGCTCAAGCTGTTCCACAGAGATGAGGCAGCACAGGCAGCTGGCAGCTCAGGGTTTGTGATTTCCCACCCTAGTATCTGAAATATGAGCAACATTTAAATAAGTGACGTTAGTAATTTAATGATGGAGCCATGTCTGAGAGACACGGCCTTCCAAATTGGAGTGAATGCTCATTTTAATGTCGGGGTAAAATTCCATGTACTCATTTTGGAAAAGTGCAAAACTCCTTGGGATTCGGGACAGGAAAATGAACCTAATACATGTTTCAGTGCAGTGCATACACAAGTGTTGCACAGAGGTACTGTCAGAGCAATCAGAGTTTGGTTACTCTTACCATCAAGACTTTGAATTCAGTTAAAGCACTATGAGTGAAAATGGCTCTGGAGCTTTTGAAAATTTCAGATTAATGCATTTATCAAAGCCACCAATACAGAATACCCTGCTGAGGTTTATAAAGAGGCAAACCATGATATCTAGACAATGCACACCTTATCAGAAACAGCTGTGTCTATTAGAAGTGATCACTATATTGAAGGCTGTCAATGTTGGGTTTGCAAGGGCCCATCACTTAACCTTGCTTATGTTGAAAATAGTTAATGGAGCCATGTCTTCACTCCAAAAGCAATGACTGAAGCTGTTATAAAAAACATCCACCAACCACACCCTCCTCTCCCCAGACAAGATCTGTCTGCCTTCCAAAATAAGTATTCAAATGTAAAGTTTCACACTTTGATGAGCTGAATGGCAAAGTTCCAAAATACCTAAAGAGATGGAAGATTCCACCAGTTTGTCACATCAGAACATTATTTTAATTGTGCCAAAACAGACTGGGTTTTCCCTGCTCCCTTCCTCTTCCTTAAATTACTATTTTTAAGTGAAAAACCAAAAATTGCATACTTCAGAAAGCCTCCCAGGAGGTGAAAAAAGCAAAGTAATTTTTGAGATATCGATGCATTCATAGTTTTTAAGATACTCATCCAGCAACAGAACATACTGAGGACTCTTGTGGCTGAAAGCTCTACAGCTACTTACAAAGAGTTTTATAAAAGAGCAGGAGAGACTTCCCTTTTCAGGGCAAAGTCAGGAAGACCTGCAAACAACAGGATCATGTGAAAAGGGTACAAGGCAAAAAAGAAAAAAAATAGATTCCGATCTGTTTCACTTTTAAAAAATCAGTGACTATTCAGACCATCAAAATACATCTGCATCACAGAGGCACCTCTTCAAACCTTCCCACAGTCTCAGCGACACACTCATGCAAAGGTGCACTGAGATACTGCCAGTAGTTGGCTTAGTTTGTTTCACAAGCACTTTTAAAGTGTTTCTGTATATTTCCTAATTGATACTCCAGGAGGCTAGGAATATAAATACCACAAGTTTAAATCTACAGAGAAAATTTAATGTCAAAGACTTTATAAATAGAGCACAGGTTTGGGAGGCATAGCATGATGCTGACAGTCAATAAATAATTACAGTGGTTCTATTTATTGTCCCTATTATCTCAGAATTGTTTTAACAGCAAGTGCTGGCCTCCTATGCCCATGCTGTAAAATGAAGCACAGTTGTACTCTGCACTTTCAGAGTGCTCTTGGTATCCAAGGCACAGCTCCAGCTGATTTCCATGGCAGCTGTGGAGGCTGCTCAGCACATCTGGCCTTTGCTGACAACGCTGACATCCAAAACAAAAGAAGCACATGATTCATTGCCAAAAGTTTGACTAAAGTGATTTTTTTTTAAATTCTACGGAAGGGTTTCTTCTAAAATTATTTATTAATACAGAATCCAGCTCTCTAGGTTGGAACTCATGTTTATGAACAGCAAGACCACAAGTAAGAGTCAGCAAGACAGATGCCTTGCTCCTTCTGACTCTTCCCTTTCACCCATTAAGGTTCAAGCACACTATTTTGGCTTTTCCTAATTTTGGTACTTGGTTTCCATTTCTGAAGTGCCTATAACGTGGATTTTAAAAATTACTCCAAAAGGCTGAAAAATATGATGCATTCTTTATCTCAGGATAACACCTCAGCAGAACGTCACATTCTAAAGGGAAATGGCATGCACAGTTAGAATCTCTGATTATATTAGAGAAAACCTAATTACTTATCTAGTTAGATTTTTATCAGCAGGTTATGATCTCAGCCTGCGACATCCAGCCCAAGAAGATGAAGTCCAGCACAGTTACTAGAAACTGGAAATGGGTTCTTACAAAAATAAGTGAAGCAACTTAAGTGTAAGGAGTATTATCAGTTTCATCTATAATCAATTAGAAATCTCTTTTCAGAAACATAACCATTTCTCCTCCTTTCCAGAATAAAGTCATGTATGAACATGAAGCACTTAAAAGGACAATCAGGTACATCTTAGAATGCGTCCTAAATAATTCACCAAGTTAGTGATTAATAAATAAACCCAAGAACCACAGGAAACAGCCATCAACAGAATATAATTTTTAAAATTCCTTTCATTACAAAACCAAGAAGCAATATCCCTCAGGAGATTTAAAGAACAGATGTAATCCTAGATGCAATCAGCTTCACAGCAAGCTAAGGTGGCACCATCCTTCAGCTGAGCATAACCCATCCTGCATTATTAAGAGTTTAAGAGCTAATTAAGAATTTAAGTACCATTTTTGAAATGCGACAGACTTAGTGTCCCACAGTGGACAGGGATCACAGCACGTTCCCCATCAGCTCCCAGAGCTCAGCTGCCAGCAGGAGATTGTGAAGGCACACAGAGATGCGAGGAGTCAGCACTGTCCCCATGCACTGAATACATGTGGGGTCACTAGATTCTTCCCAGGGCTGGATACTTCACAGCTGACTCACAGAAGCTGGACTTAAGTTTGCACTAAAATTTTTGTTTCTTAAAAGGGATCTTTCTCAGGGGGAGTTTTAGACTACCATGAAAACATCTTGAGCCATTTTGCTTAATCATTAAAAAGCTTGAATTCCCACTTAACCGTTTTCTTCTTCCCTCTGTACAGACAGAAAAGGGGAAGAAATGCTCCCATTTTAAGCAATTATCATAATGTGATTTTCCAGTGAGATCATCCTTCCTCATTATCCCAAAACACTGCAAATTACTCTCCAGTATGATTAACCTACTCCTGCAAACAGTCCTGGGGCTATCCTGGAGCATAACACCAACAGTTCTGGGGCTATCACGAATCACAACAACAAAATTGCTGCTTGTAAATAAGAAAATAAAATTAATGTCTCTAATCCAGATGGATACAGCTGGTTTAGGAAGAGAGCAAAACAACAAGGAAGCTGACTTGGTCTCATCCTTAGAATTTGGGGTTTGACTCTTGGTTGATCACTGTTTTAAACAAAGCAGAATTCATTAAGCCAGTACCCCTGCTGTACAAGAGTCCAAGCTGGATGCCCTGTCCATGAAATAACTGCTCAGAGAAAATGGGGCCCACAAAGGGCTTCCAGAAGGAAAAAGGCAGAGACTAGCACTGTACACTGCTGAACAGCAGATACTCAGAGCAGAGTTTCTGGAGCCATTCACCTCCAACCCTTTCCAGCTCTCAACAGCCAAATTGCATCTTAAGGGAGGTGAATAAAGGTACTGATTGAGGGCTTGTCCTCCCTCTTTCACTTGTCAGATGCACAGAAAGGAATGAACACCTCCTGCAGTGTCTAGGTCTATTCTGCTGGAAGTATTAATCTCTAGCTACAGGGAACATCCACCTCTGGCTATGGGGAACATCCACCTCTGGCTACAGGGAACATCCACCTCTGGCCATGGGGAACATCCACCTCTGGCTATGGGGAACATCCACCTCTGGCCATGGGGAACATCCACCTCTGGCCACAGCGAACTCCATAAGAGTTAAATTTCAAGAGACAAGTGACATTAACAACGAGTTCAAAACAAAAAATGTGGGATATCCAAAATACAAAATACCTATGTCATGACAGTCCTAGGCAATAGATTCTAGGAGTGAGAGGTTGACACAAATGCCACTGGTAATTGTGCAGACACTAAACCCACTATGACCGTCTTGTTTTACAAATTGTCATTAACAAATAAAATGCAAAAGTTGATGAGGTCTGCAGTGGCCACAAAAAGAGACACTGGAATCATGGCTACTATAAATGAAGCTGAAATGGTCAAACAGATGATCCTAAATTTATGATAATTATCCAGTCTATAGAAAACTCATCAGATTAGACTAAAGCTGGCTACTGAGGCATTTTTGCTGTACATATAATTTAAAATAGAGTAAAAGAGCACAAAGGTAAATACTAAATTTCACAGCTTTTACAAAAACTATATTGCAGTTACAAAAACTGTATTTATTCCTGGATTGAGCAGTCATTCAAGCAGGAGAAGAGCTTTGTGTCTCACCCTTCCTCAACAAGATTTCTCTCTTCACTGGCCTTGGGCTGAGCTCTGAAGAAATACTTTGACATTGCACACTCAGTTCCCTTTCTTGATCCATACTGTCCACTGGCTGTCATCACTAAAAACAGGCCAGCGCTGCTGGTGCAGAAGCTCAGCTTAGGGTTGTGGATGTACCAAATAAAATGACAGTGTGCTGAGCTGGCAGCACGCAAAGTCCCAGTGGCTGTGAGTAAGGAAGCACAGCCCCCTTGCATTTCCAGGCTGAACACAATGAACGAGCTGTACTGCAAGCATGGACCTCATGCACTGCTGTAAGAGTGACACGTTACTGACGGGCTGCCCAGGCTGGGGGTGGAGTCCCCATCCCTGAGGGATCTAACAGACGTGGGGATGTGGCACCTGGGGACATGGCTAGTGGGGGCCTTGGCAGTGCTGAGGGAACAGTTGGACTTGATGATCTTACAGCTTGCTTTCAGCCTAAACAATTCTATGGTTCTGTGTTTGCTTTTTTCCCAAGAGGAATCATGACAATTGTAGAACAAAACCAAAAGATGACAGATCATACATTAAACCTGTTAGAATAAACCAACATCTCTCATACGTGAGAGGGAAAGGTACTCAGCTTGTAATACCTTATTCCATAAAAATTAATTGTCTTCACATTTAATGAAATCATACCAGCTACTTCCTTCTTGTTCTATCAATCATCAGCCTGCTGCAGCTCCATGGACCATGTGCAACCTTCTTTTTGGTTAAAAGGAGCAGCTATGCAAAATACCCATTGCATTCCACATATCTCTGAAAGGTGTCGTGTATTAGGCCAATAAACATCCTTAAGTGTGGAGCTGTTACAAAACAGCAGCACAGGTGGTCAGTGTTACCCATCCAATGCTACTGCACTTCCAGCTGCAGGAGAGGACAATGATCACAGAACCATTTTGTAAAGATTGAATTGTTACAAATTTGCTTGAAGTTCAATTGAGTCACAGTCAGAAACTTACTGTTTTTAGAATGCATGATATAACATCATCTGTGGCAAAGCTAAAATCTGTAATACAGTTGAGTGTTAAAGTCACAAATAGCAGCAAAAGCAAAAATTGGTGGTTATTTCTGATTTATTATTTATTTTAATTTGATGCTACAGATAGTTCTATCACCAAATGAAAGTGCTAATAATGACTGCAAGCCTGCTCTTACTTTGGCCATTTCTCCTTTGAAAGTCAGGACTATCTCTTCAGTAAGCACTGGTACTCAAAGATGAGAAACACTTTTCCATCTGAGTGGAAAAACAGAACACTTTGAATGTTAAAAGTTTTACCAGTGTTTATAAAGCTCAGACATCTGACTGTGATTCCATTATCAGCCAATGTGCTTCATGACCTGTGAGCATTCAACATGGCAAGAGATGGAAATGCTGCCAATGCTAAAAAGGCAACTTCGGAAGTTAAATACAAAATCTTTGAACAAATTGTATTTTTGAGTAAAATAACTTTCTTCTCTGGTCAGAAATTAACTCACTAGGAGAAGCCAAACATACTTAGCATGTTATCTTCTCAACATTTTATTCAGTGGAAAAAGTTTAATGGACTATGGTTCTTAACTAACTCTTCAGATACAATACTATATTTTATTAAATTTTAATTAAATGAGTTGCTACTTAGAATACTGGAAGCTGAAGATGGCCTGTGAGGGGAAAATAAAGGGTAAACATTTTTATGACTCACAAAAGTAGGTCAGACTTCATGATTAATACAATTAAATTTACTCTTGTTTATATCAAGTTTTGTTTTCTGCACTTCCTAGCAGTCTCCTTGGAAGATCAGGAACCAAATTCTGGTGGTCAGTGCATCCACCAAACTTAAAGCCAGTTAAAACACTTCGAAAAATCTGTTGAATAGTCATGTCCAGAGTCTGTCTTTCTGTAGTATATGCCAACTTAAACATGGTGCTACTTCTGTTTCAGAACAGCAGTGACACATAGCAAGCGATGTGGAACTGGCACAATGGTATTTGTAACTCCCACCTTTTGCTAGAGAGGAAGGAAAAGGATAAAAACACGACATCCATCAGGTTAACAGGAAAAATAGGAAAAAAAGCCTGACTAAAAGTACCCAACTTTGCAGTTAATATATTCCATTCAGTAGCCAGCTGGGAGACACATTTTAATCAGGTTTCTAGCCACGACTGCAGACTGTAATCATTTCTGCATTTGTTCTTTGATAGAGAATCATAGATTATCTCAGGCTGGAAGGGACCTACCAGGATCATTGTGTTCAGCTCCTGTTTCTCACAGGACTACCTAAAACTAAAACATATCACTAAGAGCATCCTACACAAACCACAACTCAGGCAGCCTTGGTGCCATGACCACTGCCCTGGGGAGCCTGTTCCAGTGCCCCACCACCCTCTGGGAGAAGAACCTTTCCCTAATAACCAACATAACCCTCCCCTGACACGGCTCCAGCCATTCCCTCAGATCCTGGCACCAGGCAGCAGAGATCAGCACCTCCCTGTGAGGAAGGTGCAGAATCTGATGGGGTCACCCCTCAGCCTTCTCTTCTCCAGGCTGAACTGACCAAGTGATCTCAGCCACTCCTTGCGTGTCTCACCCTCAAGGCCTTTCATCATCCTGGTCACCCTGCCCCGGGCATACTCCCACCATTCAGTGTCCTTTCTATTTTGTGTTTGTCATCCTCCCTGTCACGGTGTTCCAGTACACACTCTGGCCTGTACACTTTCCTTTTCAGTTCAAGATCCCTGCTCAGCCAGGCCCTCCTTCTTCCCTGCTTGCATGATTCCCTGTCCTTTGGGATTGCTGGCTCCTGCACTATTAAGAGGTCACCACTTTGCCCACAAGTCTCTCTTTACAAATTGCACATCTCAGAGGGGCACCTTTTCTAGTTGGTCCCCGCACCAGAAGTTACCTTCAACATCTTTCAGAAATTTCCTGGATCTGTTTGTGTCTGTTGTATGATATTCCCAGTTGATGTCTGGAAACTTAAAAATCACCCTTAAGGCCCAGGGGAGCTGCTCTAGAGATAACCCTTAATTCCTTGTAGTATAATTAATCAGTATCATTGTCCTGGCCAAGTGGTCAATAGTAGACCCCCACAACATACTCCCACAACTTCACTGTTAGATATTATTAGAACTTTTGTTTATTTATTTATTTATTTACACACACACACACACACACACACACAAAATTTTTAAAAAGGTACCTTTTTACCTGTACATGCAGATTATGCCCTAACACCTCATTTAGAATTGCCAAGCCTTGACATTTTCATTACAACCATTTCCCTCATTATACAGATGGAAATTTAAGTGTCTTTGCAGTGTATCCCAAAGATTAATAAAGGGTAACAGAAGAAAAATTTAAGAATCCTCTATACAAAGCTTCTGTAAACCAGTAAGACTTCAGCATTAATATCCAGAGGATGTTTTTTAGGACAATAAATCCTAGATGGACTAGGGGGAAAAGAAAATCAGGGTGTTACTGGTTTGTCTTGGGGATGGTTATTATTTTAGGGCATTGAAAAACTATTTATGATTCCATGTCAGTCTGTGCCACACAAATAGAACGCAAACATCAATCCTGCCCCAAACAATTCTATGCATTACAGGTAGAATCTTCAGTGAAGAGAATTCCAGTATCTCCAGTGGGCCATTCTGGGAAATTAGCTGCTTGTTTCATGCACTGAAGCAATACTTACAGGATGCTGTGCAACTAAAGGAAAGGATCAATACACATCCTAAAGAAAAACCTTTCTTAATCAGACCCCAGGGAAGGCAGTTAGTGCAAGGGACTGCTGGGAGAAGGGACTGCCGTCTGAGAATTGTTTTCCATGGACTGACAAACTTTATACTCCTGCTCAGTCAGGATTTTCTTTTTCCCAGTGTTATACTGTTGTAATTTATGCTGCTTCTGTTTCCCCAGTGCAGTTCGACATGATGCGTGCCTGCAACCTCATTGCCACGGTGGCTCTGACTGCCGGCCAGCTCCTCTTCGTCCTGGGGCTGATGGAGCTCCCCATCATCTCCCAGGACACCCAGTGGTGGGAGGAGGCCATAGCTGCCGTGTTCCAACTTGCCAGTAAGTCCATTCCTTTTTACTTATGGAAAAGTACTCAGTCTCTCTTAAATCCAGGTGGAAAAGTGTTTCTTACTTTTAAGTGACAAAGAATAGCTAAAAGGCTTATATCTAAAAGCAAGTTCATGGTCTCTGACAAGCTCTCCCCATGAGATTCTGTAGTACATGAATAGAAGCTTTTATCTGGGATATATCAGAATGAGGCTTCTGCCAACCAAAAAAACCCAAGCTTTTATTATTTCCTATGAAACCAGGAAGGCAAACATAAGACAAACAAACTGGATATGTCATAATCCCACAATTTAGCAGGGCAAAATATACTAAAGGAACTGTGAGAAAGCAGAGCAGAAGGGCTGAGCAAATTTTTGAAGTTTTGTCGAAACATGATTATTTGATTTTAGCTAACTGAATTTTGCTCGATGACCCCTAGCTGGATTTTGACAAATTGATATGTCTGCAATCCAGCAAAGAAAGGCAACGTCAATTCGTACCACTGACTGCGATAAATAAAATTCCCACAGCAATTCTCATGGACTGTATACAGAACTGCATGAGGAAAAGAGGAAGTAGCTTTATCACAAATCCATTTTGACAGCAGTGGCAACAAAGTGTAAACATTCTGCAATAATACCTTTCATTACAACATAAAGTAAGTAACTTGAGTATTCATTACAGTAGGAGTCCAATCCTATACAATATCCATGCAGGAAACTGTCATTAATGGAGTAACATTCAAGCTGTTTACAAGATCAGATTGAAAAGACAACTTTTTTATATATATATATACTGCAAAGAACAGGTTATAATGAAGCAACACCATTTTATTTAAAGTTTTAATTTCAACTTTAACAACTCAGTATTAAGAACGGCATAAAACTACCTCAGGTTTGCACCACTGCAAGATCAGAACCTAGCCTAGGTCATCTAAGTACTGTCTCATAGCAATAAAATAGTGAGGTTTTTTTTAGGTCCATTAAGGATAAGGAACCCGAAATCCAGATGAGAGGAGGAGACTGCAGAGGTTCTGTAACCCTCAAAGTACCTGATCCCTCTTCCAGGTGCAGTAAGAGCCTCAAGCACCAGTCAGTGCTTCCAAAACACAGATACACAGCTTTGCCATAAAAGCCCTTCCTACAGCCCCTTCGTGTCTGTAACTGTGGATACCTCTGGACAGTTCTCCCTGACTGTCACTGTGATGCCTGCTGTACTCCCATCCTCTCCAAATTCGACCTGTTTTTCCAGAGCGGAAATGCATTCTGGCCCTGTTTGGATGTGTTCTTTCATTGACAAGCAGCACAGGGGACAGACGTGGGCCTTTCTTCTACCACAGCTGCTAATTTTAGACTGGGCTTTTTTTTCTGTTGGTTTTTTTTTTTTTTTTTTTTTTTTTTTTTTNTTTTTTTTTTTTTTTTCCTGTGCTGGAGTCTGTTTTAAACACAGTCAGAGAGAGACTGAAGGGCGCCAGGATATCCCGACGCAGGAGGAGGAAATGCCTGCTATTACCTGTTATGCAAGCTGAACCTTGAAATCCCCAGTGCTGGGAGGGGACAGGGGAGAAAAGCCACAGTCCGAATGATTAACAAAACACTAATGAGAATGGCTGCAGAAGCTTTTGGATCAAGGAGTTCATCTGCCTGCCTGTGTTCAAAAGGTGTGAAGGGATGGATCTGGCAGCCCGTGATGATGTGAAGACAGACATTGTGCTGTGTGAATCTGCAGAAGTAACACAGTGACTATCCCTACCCCATTCCCCATCCCCCTCTGCAGTTATGCCACACTCTCCTTTACCATCACCAGATGGTTTTCTGCCCTGAAGTCATGATATTCATTTTACATCTAATTATCTTAATGTAACTGTATGTTTAAACAAATTCCTTCCTGATACCCAGAACAATCACCTGAAGTCTTCTAGAATGCATACTTTTGAAGAAAGTGGGAAGAAGTTGCTTTATCTGCATTAACCCAATGTAAAATAGACTTCTCGGAGACCTCCTTAGTTTTCCAGAGGAATGGTACATCAACTGCTGATTTCCTGGGAAATCAGGGGTCTGCACTCACTAAACTCCCTGGACTGGGCCCTGGTGACAGCATTTTAGACATTATGGATGGAGTTACATTTTATTTTAGACATTATGGATGGAGTTATATTTTATTTTAGACATTATGGATGGAGTGTCTTTGGTATCAGACAAAACCCACGTGCAGGCAGCGAGCAAGGCCAGCATTTGCACTGCTCTGACGCAGGGCTGCTGCTGCACCTGGGACCAGCAGTTCTACACTGAAGGGGAAGGCAGCGGCCGCCGCACGTCCCATGAGCCACGGGGGATATTTAGTCTCCAAGTCTCCACTCTGAGACTGTCACCTCTCAGCCATCCTCAAAGAAAAGGAGTAAAAACATTAGGACAGTGAATATGACACTTGTATTCAAAAGCACTTGTCCCATGCAAACAATCCGAGAGAAACCCCTGCAAGGCTCTCTCCTGCTTCATTTGAGGAGTTAAAGCCAAGGTACTTTAGGTCAGACAGCTCATTTGTGTGAGAAGAGCAGGTAATGTTTAAGAATGAACAAACTTAGATCTTATTAAACATTTCTGAAGTACTGGCTGGGTAATTTCTGTATATTACACTTTCAAATGAAAGAACACCAGCACCAAGCTCCTGTTTTTTCCTTTTCAAAATCCAAATGATCTGAAGAATTGTTCTGCAATTCCTCATCCTTCCAGTAATTTCAGAAATTATCTTGAATCATATTCCCCTTAATTCCAACTTCTGCTTGATCTCTACCTTTCATCCTGGAATATGCCAACAAGTGCTGAAGAGAACTGCAGTGGTCACTGGCAGAACGAAATCTCATATTATGGGGGAAGGCTCAACCTACAATTTTCTTGGTTTTACTCAACTGAAACTGTGTAGATTTCATTATAGTTTCCCATGGTCTGAACAAAAGTCCTTGTTGGCTTAGAAAACTAAGTGTGCTAGATATTATCTGCAAAGTCTATCACAAGCTCAAATCAATGATCTTAGATCCACTGGAGCTTGCGGTGGCTCCAGGCTCCACCACTTCCTCACTCGTGCCACCTGCACAAGCATTTGACAGCCATTCAAAAAGGATGGAGCTCTGACAGAAAATAAAGCCCCAGGAAGCAAAGAGGAAGGAAAGAAGAGAGGAAACAGCAATGCTGTTTGGGACAGCAGTGGGATTCACACAGCTCCAAAGCCCCACAGCCTCACTACTCCCTGTTAACAGGAAAGCGAGCTGTTTGCTTTGGAAAAGGCTCCTGGTGAAAATGGAACCAGCGTTGGACATGGAATTTTGTGTCAACGCTCAGAAATTTCCCTCTAGAGGGTTTTGGGGTTTCTGTTTTTTGCAAGGACCTGTTACAAACTCCACGTGCTGAATATAGGATGGATAACAGCTGACAGAAGAGCTGTTGGAAAGGGAAATCCATACTAACAGCACAGGGAAGAAAGAGCACTTCAGAGGATATTGAACTGCTACAAACAGTAACCTGCCAGATCAGGCCTTGCGGGGCTCCAGCCAAGTCTTGATCTTGTCCAGTGATGATTATCACAGACTTCAGATAAAAATATTAGACACTTAATAGGGAAAATCTGGGATAGAATATCCCTTACATTAGATCTCATCCTGGTTTCTGAATGCCCAAGAATGCAATAAACCTGAATCATAATGATTAATATTTTGCCAGTCCGCTTTCAGCATTAAATAACTTTAATACATAATATCCTGAAGATTAAAAAGTTTCATGTTCCTCCTGAGCTTGTCATTTACAGCCAAATAAATTAGTCTCACCTTTCTTGAATTTCAAGCATTGCATTCCAGCTTTGCCCAACACGTTTTTCTGCTGACAGTGTTTCACTCCCTAATGCATCACAGGAAAGCTGAGCTCATGCATACTCTAATTTCTGTGCTCTTTAAACTAAATCAGACAATTTTTGAATCCCCTTCTCCAACCACTTTAGATCAGTTGATATCCAGAAAACCTCAATGTAGAAAAGAGCAGCACAGCAGCCGTCGGAAAACACGGCTGAAGATATTCCTGATAGCAATGTGATCCTGAGTTCTCTATTACTTCCTTCCACCTTTTTGCTTCATAACACCCTCAAGCCAGATCTGTTCTAAGACAAAGTCTATGGAACTGTAAACCTAAAACTTCCTGAAAAGGAAGCAAGTAAATGAGATGCTCTAAGTAGCCTAAAAATCATAGCAAAAATAGAGAATCTGATTGCTTGATTTGTACTAAATGTTTTCAGTATTTGTCAATTTTATTTCACCCTCAGTGCCGAACTTTCCCATTCTTTATGTGAACCATAAATGTCACAATAAAATGATTTTGTTTTCACGTATTTGCAAAAGGAACCACATTTGCAAAGATCCTAAAATCTGGATGTCTATCTCATTTATTTTATTGGAAATGGTTCCCAGGAGCAGCTGAAGCAGCAAACTGGGAAGGATGGTAGCTCACAAGAAGTGTGGTGAACTCCTCATCTGGTATAGCTGCAGCAGGGAGAAGATCTGCCTGTATTCTTCACGGCTAAACACTGATAAGAGCAGCAGGCAGGCTGTAGCATCTCAATGTCAAGGGCACATTCTGATTAGAAATATGGTAGAAAATCTATTAATAGGCAAATATAATTTGGATATGCAAGCATAAGGAGCATGTAATGCAGAGAAAAGTGTGTGGGACAGAAAGTACCTCAACTCAAATATTCACTTTATTGCTTATGAACATGGACACTATATATGCATGGAGGTGTCTCCTAAAACTGTTTCAATCCCATCCGCCTTGCTAGATCCAATTATGCAGCTCTTACCCTCTGATGTATCCAGAGATGAACAGAGCACTTGAACAACAAAAGCAGAAGATGACACTGAAACACCCAGGAAGATCACCTATCAGTGACAGCCTCTCTCTGCACAGGGTATTTTTGCTCAGGCTGACCCCACCTGCAGCACTGCAGCCAGGTCTGAGATCCTCAGCATGAGACAGACATGGACCTACTGGAGTGCATCCAGAGGAGACCATGAAGATGCTCCAAGGGTTGGAGCACCTGTATTACAGAGACAGGCTGGGAGAGCTGGGGGTGTTCAGCCTGGAGAAGAGAAGGTTCTGGGGAAAACTTACTGTGCCTTAAAGGGTGCCAGTGTGGCTTAAAGTACATAAAGGATGCTTAAAAGACAGAGTGACTTTTTACATGGGCAGACAGAGATAGGACAAGCGGAATGGATTTAAGATGGAAAGGGGAAGATTTAGATGAAATGCTAGGAAGAAAGTCTTCCTGGCACAGGGTGCCCAGAGCAGCTGTGGCTGCCCCTGGATCCCCAGCAGTGTCCAAGGCCAGGCTGGACGAGGCTTGGAGCAGCCTGGGATAGTGGGAGGTAAATATTATTATTAGGAAGGTAATTCCTTAGTGGAAGGTAAATATTACCCCCGTCCATGGCAAGAGGGTTGGAATGAGATGGTTTTAAAAGATTCCTTTCAACCCAAAATATTCCATGGTTCTGATTCTAGATAGGAGCCCACAGCTGTGCCTGATACAAGGCCTACTGCAATTAAAGCAGAGCTTTAACTGGCTCCAGCTGCCTCAGAATCCAAGCGGCCAAGCAACGCTCGTAGTTGACAGCAAGTGTGAGAGTCTGTACATTTATCCTTATTTAAACAGCTGCCCAAGAGGAATTCTGCCTAGTTCACTGGGAATTCTTATCAACATTCCATTCAAAGACTGGCATGATTTCTAAGGAAACCTCCAAAAGGTAACCAACAAAAGCAAATTACTGTCAATAGACCTAAACTGGTTAAAGATTTCCAACGTAAAGTAGGATTCACTGCCTTACAATAAATCTCCCATCAGGTTAAAGACAGGGACTGACAAACTCAAAGAACACAAGTGGAAAGCCCTTGTAATTCAGAAAAGTGAGCAACAAAAGGGTCCCATCACCCCTGAGAAGCTGTGCTACTCACACATTTAATTCTGAGATGTTACATGCTACCAAAATCCTTGGAAGGAAATTTTAAATTAGAACTAAACAAAACAAAAAACCAAAAAAACCCAACCCCAAACGAATTACTGTACTTAACAATGTACAACTGAAACCTGAAAGGTCACTTGACTCTAATGGTCACACTCGAATTCCCTGTGGCATTAGAAACCAAAGCATCATCCAGCCTGGTGCTACAATGAAGAGCATATGACTATTACAGAGGCTCCATATTTACCTTGAACTGTAACAACTTCTTTTGTGCCAAGCTGATACAAGAAAAGGTGTTTATTAATAAATAATTCACCCAAGTCCTATAGGAATCACTTTATGAATCTATCTCATGCTGATAAATACAGCTTAGCTCCTACAAACAGCCCATTCAGGCGTGTGACTCATCACAGCGAAATCACTCCCCGTGAAACTTCGTGGGGTACACAGAAAAGGAGTGAAATATTTCCCTTCCCTGTTTGCAGTTCTGCACCAGCGTGGGTGGTGTATTCGCAACACTCCAGCTGCTCTATTTTCCTTCTCCCTTTTCCTGGCAGCAAAAGTCATCCTCCAGGACAAGCTGTAAAGAGGAGGATTATAAGCCCCAGTATAGACTTTCTGGTGACCTAGAAAAAACAATGCAGATTTCTTCAAGTGCACTATCAGTGCACTAATAAAGAGGAAGAATGAGAATCAAGGGGTGTCTGAAAAAAAACAACAAACTACAACAGAAATAAAAAAGTGACTATGAGAGTTCTTTTAAAATGCTAAAATTCTGTAGCTGGCTTGCAGCCAGCCTCAATCAAACAGGAAATCCAGCATACAGATCTGAAATGTAAGTTCAAAAAGTAACATTCTCCCAACCCGCCCCCACGGCCACAGTCAGTACGGTTCCAACCAAAAGTCTTCTGGGTGACTTCGTTATCTGTTTCCTTCCCCAGCGGAAAAGCCACCCCCCCCCCCCCCCCCCCGGCTTGTTTTGCTGCAGATGGGAAACAACTAGAGATAAACAGCAGTTCTATGGGAAAAAAAAAGCACTTCAAGTAATCTCATCAGGATTTTCAGTGAAGTTGTGGCCTCTGTGCAGTCTTGAGACAGTACACAATAAAATTATCTGAAATTGATTTATGTACTTAATTAAATTAATTCAGGGAAATTAAGCTATGCACCTCAAAGTCTTCTCATCACTACAAAACAGAAAAGAAACTAAATCAGATGAAAATGTTCAATATTTTCAAAAATAAATTTAAAGACATATGTCCCTTCTACAGCCCTTGTCAACCTGTATTGTACACTGCAAGCTCAAGAAGCCTCATGGCAAAGAGAGCAATTTTCTGGTTATTTTTAGTAGAGTTGTTTATGGGAAATAGTCCGGGAAGCCAACTGTCTTCCTCTAGGTGTTTTATTGGAACACTGAAACTGAATTCAGACATTGCTACAAATATCTATCTAAAAAGGGAAAAGTCACCACAGTCAGCTCTGGCGACTGTTCTTAAAACAGGGTTAATTTGTATAGGGATACTTGTATTATATGGCACAAATATGTGAACTGCATGTTTTTGCCCAGTCATTTAGAGAACAGACTAAATGTTCCACCCCAGTTCTTGGCTGGTGTGCAACAAGACTGCCCTAAGGGCAAGGAAAACATATGTAGCACGTTGGAACACTTTGCTTCAAAAAGTCCAAGTTTGATTAATCTGCTACAGACAAAATCTACGCAAGCAAATTTTGGGGTTTTCACACATCATCATCTTCACAAAAGCAGCATTCATCAAAATTTAAAACTCACCATCCTATGCAAACTCAGTCTTTTTGGATCATCATGATTTCTTCACCCTTTGCTCTGGAGTTTCTACATTTATAATTCCCATATCAAGCCATACTAATATGAAATGAGAATGCTGGAAAATAACGTTCTCAGTGACATTTCTATTCTGGAGTTCTCTGACTCCTGCAGAACTGTAAAACTAATTGTATGAACTCTACAGTAACATGCTTCCACCTCTGCTCTGCCTCTGTCATGTGTTTGAATGTTCTTAAATGTCAGTTCCTGTCTAAACTGCAGCAAAGGATCCTAAACAGAACGTACATTTTCACCCAAGAGCTCTGGCAACTGAATCCTGCGATCTGGCAATTTGGGGAGCTCCCAAACCCAGTCCCTCTGTCCCACTCAGCCACTGGCACAGAACTTGGAAAGGAGAGAAAGCCTCTTGCATGACTGGCTACTCATCTGAGCAGGGTTCAGGCAAAGGGCTTGTGAAGGAAAATAGACCTTCTAGCAAAACCAGCTTTATTTTGGGACCTGTAGGGAAGGCTTAGAGCTTTTTCCTGGTGGATAATTGCTCCATCAGATAGAACATGGAGATGTTAAGCCATTTAGGACCATAACTGGCCATAAGTAATACAAAAGCAAGAAAGATAAAGCTAAGTAAATTCATTAAAAGCTGGGTATTTGGAAAAACCTTTAAATATCGAAAATATTCCTACAGTGGAAATTAAACTGCAAGACACAACATAGCATCAGGGTTACTCTGTGTAACTGGTATTCCTGAACCCATGTCCCTCTGCCAAGAGAGCCTCAAAAAAATACTGCAAGACAGTGTGAAGGGAACTGTTGTTAATATTTTCAACTGTCCCTTAGAGGTACCTGTGAGAGGTCACTGGTCCAAACAGCTTCTGCTGGAAGTTCTTCCTGCTTAAGGTTTTATGATTTTCTTCACCTTTTTTTTTTTTTTATTTATTTAACACTTTATGGATTCCCTGTGAAAATGTGTATGAAGTGGAAATGAGTTCTGAAGGGAAAACTGAAAAGGAAAACTGATTACACAAAGGTTTCTCATGTGCCAGACTGAGTAAGATGGGTCTCTTGATTTGTATCAATACCCTCCTTCCTGCCAATTTTAAACCACAAGGAGATGAAGTGGGTCAACTCAGCTGCAGGAGGTGCAAGCATCTCTTTTCCTCTCGATTTCCTACTTTCATAAGAAAATGGCCATCTATCATCCTTTGAACAGTGGACTGCAAAGCAGTATCAGTGTGTATCATCCTTACAAGACCTAAATGAAGATGTAGACCTCCAAATTCTTTATAAGCGTATCACAACTAGCATGCTCTGCTTCCAATGCTCTGAAATACAAAATAAACACAGGAAGTTGTATCATCCTGGTTCCACAGATAGGGAACCGAGCCATCCCAGAGGAAAGCTTAAAAAACGTGATGTCTCTCACAGAACAGAACCTCATCTCCCCCTCTCTTCTCTACCATGTACCTCAGGACAAACTGAACTTTGAGACTGACACTGGACACGAGGGGAAAGTATTTTATTTGCACCAGAAAACCATTATTGTATGGACCAGTGATTTCTGCAATTCAGCGTGCTCCACATTGCCACGTTCTCTCCAAACGAAACTTGTTCATTTATAACTAAGCTGAACCATAAAATAACTACCAGACTTACTGACAAAACCAAGGAGTTACTGTGTCCTTACAATCGGGTCAACAACCTAAAACCATCCAAGGTATATTAGGCTTTTTTTGCATCAGAGTGGGGAAAGAGCAGTAAAGAGCTACTCCTCCCAGAAGAACCTATTTCCTCCTTATTTGTCCTCAGGCAGAGAAATGCCTCACTCCAAACTACCTCTGGACATGCCAGCTGTGAGACAGTGCTGCCTCGGGAGAAGGTGCAGCAAGCAACTCAGTTACAAACCACCACAGGAGAGCCACGGATGCCAGACATCATTCATTCATTCATTCATTCATTCATTCATTCATTCATTCATTCAGTGTTTATATTATGAGGAGGGGGATTTAGCCTTCATTTTACTGACTCTCAGAATAGTACAAGTGTCACACATTTAAGTAATGATTGATTTTTTTCCTCCTACTTGTATTTCATTTCCTTTCTCTGCGTTTTTTCTCCAAGTAACTTGTGTCTTTTCCATCTTCACTGTATTACTAGTACTCTTTTAAGAAAAAAACTCGATACAATGCACACTCAGGATGTGCTCTTTCATGGAAAATCAAGGACCAGGGCCAAGGGGTCACACCATTGCCATGTATCCATGGGGACAGTGTTTGCAGGCACAGGCACTGTGGCTAGCTGAGAAAACAGAATGCAGCCCCTGGGACTTGCTCTTGACTTCTCCTTACCCATGAACTTAGGAAGATGGTGTCCAGATATATTCTGGCAGTTCATGGATATTTGTTTATTTCAGTCTTCCTTCATGAAGGGGTCCTTTTGGCAATGACATTCCTTTGTTATGGTGGTGGTTCAGGAAGTGTGTAGGAGAACTAAAGAAAATCTTTTTATGGTTAGTGAGACATATTTGCCTCTTTGTGTTTGTTTCAATCTAACTACATCCATTAATTTCTTCTTTTAAAAAGCTGAAAAGCAGTTTTGTTTGACAATAGGTACAGGAAGAGAGACTAGGCTGGAGCCCCTCTGCTCTGAAGCCAGGCTGGGAGAGCTGGGGATGTTCAGCCTGGAGAAGAGGAGGCTCTGAGAACTTAGAGCCCCTTACAGGGCCTAAAGGGGCTCCAGGACAGCTGAAGAGGAACTGTGGACAAGAGCTTGGAGTGACAGGACAAGGGGGAATGGCTTCCCACTTCCAGAGGGCAGCGTTAGGTGGGATATTGGGAAGGAATTGTTCCCTGTGAGGGTGGGGAGGCCCTGGCACAGGGTGCTCAGTGAAGCTGTGGCTGCCCCTGGATCCCTGGCAGTGTCCAAGGCCAGGCTGGAAAGGGCTTGGAGCACCCTGGGATAGTGGAAGGTGTCCCTGCCCATGGCAGGGGGTGGGATGCAATGAGCTTTATGGTTCCTTCCAACTCAAACCATCCTGGGATTGTATGGTTCTGTGATAATACAATAAACAGAGAGCAGAAGAATGATCACGAGGTTATCAAAGCATTCTTGAGGGAAACGGCAGTCTCAGTAATACAAAAAAGGAGGTGTAAAGGGATGGAGATTGTCCCTCGAGCTCACATGGATCTCCTGCATGCCTTGAACGGTCACACCACCTCACTTCTGAAGTAACAATACTACTCATCAGTAATGTAACCACCAAAGAGAACGGGACTTTTTTTTCACTTTTTTTGCAAATCACACTGTGACACCTGAACGGAAATGCTAGACAAATGCAGTGTTGTTACTCTAATATTACCTACCTTTTAGGGAACTTAGTGTTGTGCTTAAGGTTATGAGGACAATAGAAACTTTGCCTTCAGTAGCTTCTGGAGGCATGACATTACTTCTGCCTCATAACACTTTCTTCCAGCAAGAAAAAGTAGGACCACAGAGTTCCATTTATTTCACCTTCCCTTTCTCTAAAGTTTCTGTACATTGCTTTTTATTATTTCTCTAAGATACTTAGCTATTCATCATCTTTGCAGTTTATATAGTGGCCTGCCTTAATAAACTTTTTAAAATTTCAGAATAAGTGTACATACTGTGAATAAAAGATTTTTTAAAATAATTATTATTATTATCATCATTAATACAGCTGTTTTCTCTTTTGGCAGTGGGAGTAAGAAAGAGGACATCTGTGTAAGTGATTCAAATGCATGGGGGAAAAACCTAATGTGAAATACAGCTCAGTGGGTGTAAGAAATTTAAATCAGAGTGAACAGATTTAAACCTAACACGGAGCCTCTGTTTAAGGCACTCTCTTTGCACGTATCATGAGGCCAAAATACGCCTTCAAGAACACATCCAGCATATAATAATCGGGATGGAAAGGCTCTACAGACTTACGAACAGTGGATCTGTGAACGTTGAGATGCCTAGGGCATTTTGCCACTACAGAAATTCAAGAGAAGAACTCATTAAAAATAACTCTGCCATTCTGCTTGCAGGTTTTGTTCTGGTTATCGGGCTGGTGACCTTCTACCGCATCGGACCATACACCAACCTCTCGTGGTCCTGCTACCTGAACATTGGAGCCTGCCTTTTGGCCACACTGGCAGCTGCCATTCTAATCTGGAACATCCTCCACAGGCGAGAGGACTGCATGGCACCCCGGGTCATCGTCATCAGCCGCACCCTGACCGCTCGCTTTCGCCGGGGCTTGGAGAACGACTACGTTGAGTCACCATGCTGAAAGAGCACACTTGAAAGGGGAGAGATCTCCAAGGAGATCTGCACTGGAGTTGTTTTCTATAAATATATGCTATAATTTAAAACTAAGGGTTGAAAGACATCACAACGCTCTCTTGTGTGGGCAGAGGCCCTCTATTATTATTCGGATGGGCTCCATCTATATACATATGTATAAAACACATAATTATATATATATATATAATATTATATTGCCCCTCTGCTGTACAGCACAGAGTTGTTGGGTTGGCTGCATGGCAGCAGGGTCAGCTGGAAAATAGACCAAGTGTGTGCAATGAGAATACAGGAAAGAGGGAACCAAACACATTTTCTCTGTCTGCGCCAAGTTCTCCTGCTCCCTAAAAATAAACCAAAAAGCTAGAGGAGACCAGTGACAATAGTTTGGGAGTTAACAGGCAATCTGAGACAGCAGAAAACTCACTACAGATTAAATGATGGGTTTAACAGCTGTCTAAATTCCATGACTTTCTATTCCTTCTATTCACCTCTCTACAAGGAACGGATTCTTCTTAGCTGCAACACCTGCTCCCAGTCCCAGAACAGACCAGAGAGCAAAAAGCAAAAGCAACTCTACTCTTATGTAAAGAAAGGGATTGCAGAAGAATTAAGTTGCATTTTTTTCAGACATTTCTTTTGTATCCCGAGACACACGTTTGGTAAGGTCCTGTGTGTAAACAGACATTAAAAATGAGAAGGGTACGCAGCTAGAACAGGCCACACATGCTGCTGAAAAATCTGTTTCCATGTTACATTGAGGGCGAATATCCACAGGAGGCTACCTGAACTCCCTAATAATCAGAGATATGATTAACTTACATTGTTGGGAACTATTATTAGAAAGATATTCCAGCCCAAATTGGTTTCTTTTCTCTCCAGCTGGTTACATTTGCTGTGACATTAGAGCCATGTAACACAGGGAATACTGGAGAATAGAGCTGCCACTCAAGCATCCAGACTGGAGAATAAGACAAATATACAGGACTTCAGGATTTAAAAACAACCTACCTGATAACTTAATATGGTAACGAAGTGAAAAATTCATACCTTTAGAACTAGGTATAATGTTTATAAGCCTTACCCTGAGAAGCACATGGCCCACAAAAGTCATATGCACATAATTTTCAGAAAGAAAAACAACACATCAAAAACTATTAAGCAGGAAATACATGGGATACAGGAACCTGAGGCAATGACAGGTGTGTGAGCACTCTCAGGATGCTGCTCTGAGCAAATTAGTGATAGGTTTGAGGAACCATGAGCTATGAATGTTACAATTCCTTAGGATTGTTGTGTTGCTCCTAGCTGAATACACTGCTTTGCTTCTTTATCACTATTTCCACACTTTGTTAAAATGTGATCATCAAGCTGGCTCTTGAGTTCTGTTCTGCACTCAGTTTGGATGTGATAAGAAACTCAACCCCAACATGCTCTGCACCACGTTCCAAAAGAGCAACGCTCCGCAGAGACTGATGCTCTAGAACAACTGCAGTGCTCTAGACTGTCAGGGGAAATACCATAAAGCTGACAAAGAGTTTCTTCTAGCAGTAGGTTTGTAAAAACCAACTAAGATTAGTATTCATCTGTCTGTGTTAATTTCTGGGGGAAGAAAGAATTCCAGAAATAATATGCTATGATTAAATGCAAGGGTTTTTAAAATAAAATATTAGAGTATTTAAGAGACATTATATTATTTCCTCTAATATTGCAATATCCATATTATAATAATGTACATGTGAATTTAAAAATCAGCTATGTGGTTGGTAAATCTGTAACACTCGGTATTGCTGTGATTATCTTAGATGTATAAATAAAATTGTGAATGTGCATTTCCTTCTAGTGACAACATTTTTGCCATTCAGACACAGGATAAGGTTACTGGTTATCAGTAATTCTTTCTCTTTTAGTAAAAAAAATCCACAATGTATTAATGAGCAGAGAATGCATTAAAATGTCTGAGACAAAGATGTTCCATCTGGTTAAAAATGAAAGGGAGAATGAAATCAGAGAGGGGAAGGGTAAGGAGAATCTAGGAGGATCTACACTTCATATAAACTTTTAACAAAAATAAAGTGCACCCATGAGGAAATACATAAAAATAGTTCTGATACCTTTTTATCAGCTTGATGGATTTGAAGGCCTCATCCATGTCTCCAGCAGTCAGATAGTAGCTGAAGTTCAGCATGGCATCCTGGGTGGTCTTATCACAGTCTCCCAATCCAATGAAATCTCTCATGGGTCTCCTTGCAACCATCTGAGAGACTGTTCCTGAGCCAGACTCTGATGCTCCCTTCTCAGCTTCTCCCAGCTAAAAGGAGAAGGTTTTCATATAGGTGTCAAGCAGGTTGAAACTTACTCCTTTGTACATGTAATTAATTATATTATTCCCATCACAGCCCAAGTTTTTTATATCTGCAGGACCATGATCAATAGTGACAATAGCTGTGAAGTTTCAGAACTTCCTAGAAAATGCCACAAAATAGGGAATGTCACAGAAGAGATTAGCATATTGCAGTGAACAATCACAGCATGTCAGTGATCACTGGAGACTGGTATTACACCACAGAAAGGCAAGCTCCCTTTATTACAGTCATTATTATTTTATTTATATATATATATATATATATGTATCTATGTATATTAGTAGTAGTACTACTAAAATAGCAACTAGTAAGTTCCCAGATTTCTGAATATTTCAGATAAGCATTTCTCCAAGTTTAGTCTCCTTTCAAATATTAGTCTGCTGTTCTGAAAGTTAACTATACAGACCCAATTCTTTTATCCTTGCCTTCACGTAAATTTTATGAATACTGGAGCTCAGGTTCAAACCCTTCCCCTTACAACTGGCAGTTCTAAAGCTTCAGGGATACTTTAACCACTCACTGAAAGGCAGCCCAAAGCAATTCAATCATGATGCAGAAAAACAATAAAGTCTCAATCCTCAATGTCAAATGATCTGTCTGGAGCCGTAACATGGAAACTTTCCCAAGCTAAGCACAGGGCAAAATCATCTGAGTCATGAAGGATGCCAAAGTCCATGTACACTCTGCCCCAACCGTATAGTTACATAGGATAACTAAGTTTTAAGGTATACAGAAGCCAATTAAAAATAGTATTATATTATAATACAGTGGAAGCCCTGGGTACGGTAAAAGACAAAAATCAAAAGTGCAAATGTGTTTGACAAGAACTTGAGGAATTTCTGGAACCAGGACAGTAAAGACATTATAGTGAATAAGGAGAAACCCTGGAAGGAAACTTTGTCAACAAGACTTATTGCATCAACTTGATTTGCTGTTTTTAAAGCAGACTCTGCTCTTACACTAAATTAGGTTTCCCAAATGAATACAAGTGATGTAAAAAGTGACTTAGTCACGAAGAGACAACCATCTGCCAAGAAAATGGAAAAAAGAGAGAGGAGCAGAGGATGAAGGAAGAGGACCAAAGCAATGCAGATACTTACAGGTTTATAGACACATCCCCTCCGAAAACACAACTAATGGCAGCAATAATCCATACAGTGTAAAAAAAAAAGAAAAAAAGAAAAGAAACACAATATCAAAGTAAAATTGCATGAGATAAGATGGAGAACTGTCATAAAGAAAGACTGGAAAATGCAGCACATCAATTTAATTTGACCTTTCAATTTAAGGGAAAAAGAAAAGGAAAACACAGTACAACTCTAAAAGCTCAGTCTGCACAGGAAGACTGACAGCAGGCAGTGCTTTGAAGGGGATGAACTGCAAAGTGCTGCTCTGAATCTGAACATATTAAGTAGATACATTCTCCCTGTCTAACAGTGCTCCCAAACTACACGAGGATTAGAAGTCTCATTAATACTAATTACTTGTAGATTTTACAAAACTAAGTACCTTAGTACAATAAATGGGCTCTGTTATATTCCCCCTACAAGACAGCAACAGAACAAATCATCATCCCAAGAGGCACCAGGAAACTCAGGTCAGAGCTTCAACAGAAACCAATTTGTAGGTGAAAGGCTGCAGCTCGCCCAGTGTGCATGGAATTATGCAGGGTATTATCTACCTGAGATGCAAACCATTTCGGATTCAAATTCAAGTTTTAGAAGTTAGAGCCTGCATTCCTGGCACTTGCAGCACACAGGCACTTATTGATACTGCAAGATGACTATTCTTGCTCTCTTAGGTATTCTTGGAGATTAAGCTCCATTCCAGCAAGGAAGTGGGATGCTTCTGCCAAAGCCAGTACAAAATGTCCTCTCTTACGGCCTACATAAAGCTCACACACACACCCCTCTTGTACTTGCAATAGGCACAGTGACTAGATAAAGCAGAGGTTTTTTTACATCCCTTTTTCAGTTGCATTATCTGGTAATTCCTGTTTCTTCTACACTTACATGTCACATTCAGTTTGCAATACCCATAAAAAGCCATCTCATTACAAACTCCACAATTCTGCCAACTTCATCTGCATCAGAATTATCTTTATGTCATTTCTATGTGATGCATCCCCTGCCACTGGAGTTGCTCTACCTATCCCAGACTCAATTTGGTTAAATTTGATGTCTATACAGTGGAAAGTCTGAATTTCTGGGAAGGGAAGGAATTCTTAGAAATTACCTCACCTTTTTTGCAAAGTAATAATGTGGCACCTCTATGCCCAGAAGAACCTGGTAGGATGAAGGCAATGGAAAGCTGTCCTGCAGCAAAAGGCCATGCTCTTCAGTGCTGAAGAATGATATAATCCAAACATCCATCTGGAAAAGGAAGCAAACCATTGTTTTGTTTTTATGCTGCAATATCCTTCTTTCTTTTTGTTTTTATTTTCCATATTCACTTGGCAGAGGCTTCTCTTGACAATAGTATGACCTATACATTCAGACACACAGCTGCTGGGGAGGGCAGAGTCGCACACTTCCTCCCTGCAGCGAGCAGCCAGCGCCTCGCTCTGCATTCCAGACTGGTCCTCCTGCACAGGCACCTCCACCTCTGCCTCAGCAACCACATTCACCCACCTGAAAGAGAGAAGCCCCTGGCCAGATTGCTGCTCTAGGCATCTCTGACAGATCTGGCTCAGGGCAAAGAAACATAATCACAGAATAGGAGAATCACAGAATGGTTTGAGTTGGAAGGGACCTTACAAACTACCCAGTTCCACCCCCCCTGCCAGGGCAGGGACACCTTCCACTAGACGAGGTTGCTCCAAGCCCTTTCCAACCTGACCTTGAACACTTCCAGGGATGGGGCAGCCACAACTGCTTTCAACTTTTTAAAAAAAACCATTATTTTATTCCCATTTTAAGTTCATCAGCTCACTAATTGCTTTGAGTTCCCAGGAAACGTATCATCCATTCAAAAATATTTCCTCTAACGGTTTAAGTATTGGTCTGACTCAAGTTAAAATAACATTTATTTCCAGCAGAAGTTAATCAGACTTCTCATTTCCTAAAGCATAAGCAGACAGTAAAAAGTTCTGTTGGGGCAAAAAGGGGCAAAAAGTAAGTTGCATTCCTTTTGTATCTTTTTTTTCAACTTTATTCAGAAGCCAAATATCTTTAAGTTTTTTACACAAGGAATACTAGGTTGAATTGTTCTTCTCTTTGCCAGAAGACCCTAGCCAAGCTTTTTGAGACATCGCTATCCCATTTCTCCTTTTTTACTTTGATCTTCTCATGATTCTTCTAAAGTCATTTTAACCAACAAAAAACACAAAGAGCTTTCTATCTCTGATTTTATGAGGTTTAGTTAAAATAAGGCACAAATCCAAAAACTTGAGATTAACACGGATGTTTCAAATCAATGGAATGTTTATGCAGTATAGGCAGTTCTGTACAGACAAAGTGGTAAGGAGCACTACAAGCACAACAGCAGGGGAAGAGGGGAAGAATTGTTGGTGTGATGAAAGCAATCTTTGATTAGATCATTTCTAATCAATAAAAATGAAATCTTTTTTCTAATGTAAAAAAGACCATAATAGATAATTTGGGAAGTCACATAAAAATGTGCAATGTCTCTTCAGAACAGCAGAAGATGGGAGGGACTGGGTGGAAGAGCATATTTCTCTGTCCACCTTAACAGCAGTGTCCCTGTTATCCTACCAAGTTAATTCTTGCTGCCAGAAGTGGAATCAAGATATAAAATCAGCAATTTTTTAAGCTACAAACTTCGAGATTATCAGTGACCCAATAATGTCACCTGAAAACTGTATTCCAGAGACAAGCTTGCATTACGGTCATTCCCAAAATTCTATCACAGCTAAAGAAATCCCCTCGTTTTCTTCTTCACTGCATGCAAGCTGGGCCCAAACCAGAGAGCTGCCACAGAGGGACTGCCTGAAGCACAGACACCAAACACAGAGCTCACTACTCATTTTTGCATGTAGTAATGTGTGCTACCCACTCCTACATCCTTAATGAAGGATGAAAGATTTATTACTTGGACAGGGAGAACTCCATGTAAAACAAGATAAAACAAATGAAAAAGACCATACTGTGCCCTCAGTCTGGTTTTTCTTTTGGTCTGGAGGTTGGAGGCCTGTTTCAGGAATTGCTTCACATACAAAAAGTCTTGGTTCACTCTGGTCCCAGAAATGGCAAGCAGGGATGTGACTGTGCAACTCTGGATACTCCACTACAGACCTACCAAGAGACAAGAAAAAATGTAGAAAGGGAGACAAAGTAATTCCAGCCCATTCAGTACATGAATGTAAACAAAGCTCTAGCCAAAGGATCGTTCTCAGGTGATGCTCAGTTATTTATCCTCTGCATTAGAACATTAACCAGATACATTTTCCTGTCTCCTAATATTTTACACATGGCAATGACCCTTTTAGTTTGGTCTGTTACACTGACAATGGTGACAGGACATAAAGCACTTTGGTAGAAAAAAAGTTGGTACTGCCTTTAAAAATAGGCACCCAAAATCTGCCTCTCCTGAGACTGCAGGTCCTACAGACACACTTGAACATCCTTCAAACGATCTACCTCAGTGCCTCCTGCTGTAACACAGAGACTACCTCAGCTCTGTCTTCACACCATGGAATCGTTAAGATTGGAAGAGCCCTCTAAAATCACCAAGCCCAACCGTGCACCCAGCACCACCACCATGTTCACCTCTAAACCATGTCCCAAAGTGCCACAGCCACACATTGTTGGAACACTTCCCAGGATGGTGATTCCACCACTGCTGTGGCCAGCCTGTTCATTCCAATGCCTGACAACTCTCCCTGCAGGAATTTTTTCCCTGATACCCAATCTAAACCTTCCCTGGCACAACTTGAGGCTGTTTCTTCTCGTCCTATTGATTATTACATGGGAGAAGAGACCAACCACCACCTGACTACTGCACATCAAGAATTCTGAGGCACTGTGGAACAGCATATTAAGCACAAGGACTTCCCCTGCAACCTTGGGAAAGCCAGTCTCTGACAGCAGTTTAAGTAATAACATCTTACTGCCTCCTTTGGGCATTTCAATACTATTCAGTGCCACTCATGTCGAGACTCCAGACATACAGAATCACACTATTTTAACAGTGGCTCAGTATCCATTCTTCTGAAAAATATCAAATTATTTAAAAGAGAAACCAAGGACATCATTAAAGTATTTTCTCAGTTGCTGTCACCACTGAAGGGTGGACTTTGTGGGGAGGATTGGAGTAGGGCTAAAGGGCAAATTGAAAGAGACATTCAAAGAGGTGCAGAAACACCTTAAGTCCTCTCCCTGCCATGGAATTCAAAATCAGTGAGTTGCAAACTGAAAAACAGAATTTGTGTAAAAAACCTGGGAGTGTTAGGTTTTGTCTCAGGAGAAGGGAAGGAGAAGCAGAAGAGGTGTAAATTATCATCAATTTCTGCTGAGCTTACTCACTCTAATTTGAAGATCCTTTAAAAGGAAGCACCGATAAATGGATTATTCACACAGACACTAACAGTCAAACAGGGAAACAGCATTCCTGGCTTGGGTCGGCCTCTGTTGGGCTACACAGGATACTGCACTTGGAAACAACTTCCTCATTTACTCTAGACTACACTGCTGCATAACTAACCAGGACGTAAGACCCCAAATCTGCACTGGCCTTAGTTTTTGATGAGCGGGGTAGTTTCTTCTGGCTTTCAGTGGTAAGGAGAGTAATTCCTTTTTTTTTTTGCTTGTAATACCCATAGCAGATAGTTGCTAAAAAGGCAATCCATCTGTTCCAATGCTGGTTTTTCTTCAGAAAAATACAGTCAGAAAAACTATTGTAAAACCAAATGGGAATTTGTACCCTAATATTCCACCATAATTTCACAAGCATTCCAACTTCACTGCATTGTGCTGCTAGGATTTCTAATGCACTTCCCACAGAACAGTTTGCATGAACAGAGAGGCGTCAGTTCTAAACAGACACCTCATGAGTTTTTACCCACACAAACTCAACTTCTATTATACTTAAAAAATACTTCATTCCTACAAGGACCTTCAGAATGTCCTCTTTTCAGTTTCTATTATGTAAACTCTTCAAGGAAGGGTAGCTTTCCAAGATTTTTCTTTTTTAAAGGTGTGGATCCTGATTCTAGTCATGTAATACCTCTGTATAAAACCCCCTGCACCAATCATCATCATCCTCAGAGATCTCTTTAGCTAGATGTGGCTTCCAAATTGCTAATAACTCTCCCTTCATCTTCTGTGAATTTGTCCAATATCTCCATAAGCCCTTCCTTCATCTTCTCTACTTCCTTTGCAAGGAGCTCCTTGGCTCAGCTGCATGTTGGCTGAAGAACCACCTCCTGCTTATTTTGAGCTATCTTTCTGGGGCCTTCATTTGACACTCCCTAGCTCAGGCTATTGGAATAGACAGGGATGTAGCTTGATGGACATACAATTCACCAGTGTTAATTAGTTCTTTAGAAATAAATAATTAAATTCATACAAGCTCCTTCACAAGGCAGAGGAATGTCAGAACCAAGGTGCGCTTGTCTCCACAGGGCAGATTTCCATCTTAAATCCACCATTAATGCTTCTTGAAGTAAAAGCTCCTTACTTGCCAATGCCTTGTCCAGCAGAAAGGTTCTCTCTACCATCTCCCTGTTCAGCCTTGAAATCAAAGAGCATAACTTTGTCCATTTCAACATCATAGAAACAGATCTTGGAATCGATGTTCCCATCTGCCTACAAGAAAGGAAAACAAAGGTTGCTGGAGCATGCAGTCAAAAAGAAGAATAGGTATGTTTATCCCCTCTGCTTCATGCTCTCAGCTTTCTTTGCTGGTAATCACACAAGGTCATTCTTACTAAGAAATACCAGAAAATTCCTGGCTGTTTTTCTATTCCAACAAGTCAGCCTTGGATTTCTTTGAAATGCTACAAAGAAGCTTTTGTAACTAAAGTATTCCTTCCTTTTCTGGATTGTTCCCAACACAGTACAAAGCCTTAAGAGACCTTAATTAATGCTGGAACATGACACTTCATTACATGATTCAATACACTGCCTGGACCAGGTAGGTTCATTTCTGAGAAGTGAATCTTGCAGTAATCTTGACCCACAGCAGTCTACGAATGGAGGGCCAAGTCCCGGAGGGTGAGAGAAGAGCTGTGCCTCACCCTGCTCACAAGGATGCTGACTTTGCTGCCATTAGCATTGCACTTCACGGATGCGATGTCTCCGCGGCCAGGGAGCAGCTTGGATAAACTCTTGCTGTTGCAGTGCACTTTTGCCTCTCTGGAGGAAGGAATAAACTTCAATTACATGGTGACAAGCAACTGGCAATATGCATCAGCCAAAACATTGAGCAAATTACGGGTAAGACTTTTAAAAGCAAACTATTTTGACTGTATGACACCACTGCCCCAGACTCCCGCTTCCTCTCCAGAGGATTCCTGCCACTGCCTTTCTCTCAGCAGTAAGTTAACCGACACGCTTTCCTCAATGAATCAGCAAGAATAAATTTCAGTGCTTCTACAGGATTCCCAAAATATGGCTATCCAGCAAGAACATCTGACCAGAATTCTGAATTCAGAGGTCTGCTTTTCCTACAGAAGTAAGTTAAACAGTACCATGAATGTGGAATAGAGCCTATAAAAGTTCTGTGTATGGAAAGCACACTGTGGAGCAGGAGTAAAGAAATGTCATTGGTGAGGTGTATTTATGTATTTTATTATCTCGAAAGAATCTTATTACTAGTATAGATACAAACCCAGTAACCAGTCAGCAACAAAGAGGACAAATCTCATGAAACAAAAGAATGCAGCAAAAAGAAGTGACAGTAATTTCAAGAGACAGCAATTTAGACCTATAATACAATCTCTGGGGAAAAAAAAAACTTTGATTCTTTAAAAATAACATTTGTTCTAAGCCAGCTGTGGTGCCCTGAAATTAAAGAGTGTCATAATTTGAGAAGGGGTATTTTCAGTACCAAACAGAAAAATTCATCATAGCATGCATGAGTGAAGCTATTTTTTCTCACTATCAAATATCATAATCCAATATTTAAGCTAGTTACAACCTGCCCAAATCCAAAACACTTCAAACTATGTCCCAGGTGGAACGTGTGTGATCGCAACCCAGGTAGTTTCCAGGGGGCCACTAACTAAACTTTAGCATTCCTCTGGTGACAGCATGCAAAGAAGAACAGAATCTGTTTCACTCTTCGGGTTTTTCAGCTTTTCAAAATTACATTTGTCGTTAGCAGCTAAATTTTTGAAATGAACATCATCAGTATCTTTTTCATGTTTGACAGTATGGGAGTACAGCAAAGTTTGAACAAAGTCAGGTAAACTTCTTTCTTAAACTAACCAGGAGGAAGAACAGAGTCTCCACAGTTCTAGGTTTACTTTCTCCATAGATTCACTGAAACAAGTTTGCTGATTCATGAGGAGATGCAAGACCTAGTTTTCTTTATTTCAACTCTTGAGATTCAAGTCTTGTTCAAGTTATCAGAAGAAACGTGGGACACCCTTGGCTTAAACTTCCATAAATTCTCCACACACTTTTAAATGCACTTCAATATCCCTCAAGGTATCCTCTTTTTAAAATAATAATAATAATCATCATCATCATCACCATCATCTTCATGACCATCCATCCATGGCTTGCCTAGTTGTTCCATGGTTCCTCCCTTGCTTTGGAAATAAGCCATCAGTTCACACAGGCTACATGGATTGCCTCAAGATTCAAAGGGACTGCTGCTTTTCATCAAATCAAAACTAGCTACAGGTTCCCCACAAATATATGCTTAACTATAAACAGATTGTTTTAAAAGCCTTATTAATACCTGCGTGAGAGATCAAAGATTTTCAAGTGAGCCAGATCAGTTCCCACAGCCAGGAAATTCCCACAGACATCCAGGAGGCACGGATTCCCCTCTGCTTCGGAGAACACCAGCAGCTGCTTAACTGTGCCCTGGGAAGAGATGTGTAACACCAGGTTTGTGTGGCCACAACCTCACTAAAAGGGACTTATTTTGTAACCAACTTGAGTCACAAACTGCTGAACTTGTGTGTTAGATTAATCACTCTGAGCAAATTTGAGAAATATACACACACAAATGCATGTACCACACCTGGGTTTCAGGTATGTATATAACCTCAAAAGAAGTCTAAATTTAAAGTCATCCTTCTGCAATAATTTCCTCTTTAGTAATACAACCTTCACCAAGTGAAAGAAATGCAGAAATATCAAGTCCCTGAAGGTCCCTAAATATGTAGCTATAAAAACAAATACATTATATTTATGTGATGAATCACACCCATTCTAAAACATAATATTTACTTCTTAAATAAAATGATGCATCATAGAACTCTGATAATTAGATTTCTCGTTTTGGTTCTCACAGACTAGCAGAGGCTGCAAAGGTTCACACAAAATGTGCAAGTAGTATTTTTCATTATCTTGTAAGAACATTCAGTATGATCATCTTACTAAAAGTAATATATGTATTTCAAGCTGCATGCAATTTAGATTGTCCTGAAGTATGTAAATATTTATTAGTTACACTGCAGTAGTCTTCAGAGTGGCAGACTTCTTAAAGAACACAAAATGTCAAAGATCTTTCTGCTGAAATACTCAAAATATTTTTTATTTGGAGTATTGTATTATGACAAGGTAGAGTTAATAGATTGAGAAAGATTGTGCACTTAAATTTTAAGCTCTAACACCAGTCTTTGAAAACAATAAGGCCTATTTGTCCCTTCATGGTTTTCTCAGTCCCTACCTGCCAGGTGCGGACCTGGATTCGATACGGCTCCACTGTGTACAGATTTTCTCCATGCACAGACAGAACTGGAGAGTCACAAAGGAAAGAGCCTGGAACAATCACAACAAAGCCATCATTACAATAAATGTGTTCTGCAAAAAGAAAAGAAGTAACTTCAAGCACTCAATTTCCACTATCTTGCACCAAATCCCTTTTTCCATCTCTCAGTCACTACTGAATCCCAACTCCTTGGTGTTTCAGCCTTCTTCCATTCTGCCACTGCGTTTAAAAGCTGGAGCTCCCACTGTAAACAGGCGTTGGTACACTCTGTCCATGGAACAAGTGAGAGAGGAAGGGCAAAGAGCTGCTATGGGGAGTGAAAGAAAGAAAGAAAAAAAACCAGTGCAGTGTGAGGTTCTGGTAGGAGAATTGACTTTTCCCTTCATTGAACTGCTGCTGAAGAGGGATAACAGAATCTCTGTCAGAACAGTGGCTCTGCAATAACTTCAGAAGTGGTGTAGATTGTTGGGACCTTGGTGGCAATAAAGCAATGATTCAGCTTGGAAAATTTATAAAATATAGCAGTAAATATAGACAAGCAGAAAATACTTAATGGTTCTTAAAAGACAAATCTCAAGATTTAGGATGGGATTGATGGAATTCTGCATCATTTGCTTCTCAAGGCAGAAATATTTAGGGAGAATTAATAATTTTAAAAGCTAATTTACTCTACTTGGCACTATATATAGCAATTTATGAGACAACTTCTCCTGAGATCTGGGACAAAAAGCCTCCTTCCCAGTTCCTATGTAAGTGCTATGTAACCTTGATTACACTTTCTCTCAAGCAAAGTGGAAAAGCCTTCAATAGCCATTGCCATGTCTTATCTGTAAAGGCAACAGGAGCCACAGCTACAAAAGCTGGAAAAAATTGCTCTTCTTGATCAACATCAATGGTGTACTTAAAAAAATATAAAAAGAAGCAGTTCTAGCTTCATACCATGTTTTGTGCAAGGCTCTGTATAATGTAATTTTGGTACATCAGATAGAAGTTTTTCTCAAGCCCTGAGGGCTTTTTCCAGTCTAGAAGATGTCCCTGCCCACGGCAAGGGGGTTGAAACAAGAGGAGCTTTAAAGTGCCTTCCAACCCAAACTGTTCCGTGATTCTGTGATTACAGTGCATCAGCTACCATGAATGAACACGTAATTTTGGAAGAAAAAAAGCATTCCAACTCCAACCAATGTTTTAAGTCCTACCTGCACTTCTGAAGGTATCTCCTGAGTACTCAAAGACAGACACTTGCTTCCCATTCCAGAATACTACAGCATCCTAAAACAAACAAAACACCAAATAAATATATACATTCAATTCCTTTTGGAAACATACAGGAGTTCATGCAATAATACAGCAAGAACTCCCCTACAATAGCCACCAGTTACTAGCTCCTCTGGACATTGGGTTTGAAGGCTTTTAGCAGTCCAGAAGTTCTCTGGGTTCTGGTGAGCACCCTAGAGAATTCCTGAGTCCCTGTTCTATCTTAAAAAAACCAGCTCCACTGCAGCACCATTGCTACTGTCATAACAATATTTTCATTACACACCAAGCTGAATATCGAAAAAAAGGCTTCTCTTAAAGACTTAAGAAGTTTGGTCTCTATAAACCTAACTAGGCAACTGACTAGGCAAATAAACGAAAAATAAAAACCAAACCAATTAACCTTAGTAGCAAAGACGCCATTAGCATTCATATCAACACGAAGGCTGTGAGTGGTTCCTGCGCTGAAGATCGTCACATTGAAGAGGTTGGGAGACACCTGTACCACGGCCACCTGCTGATGAAAATGTGCCAACATGGCCTGCTCACTGAGGATCACCACAGAGCTGATGTTGTTCACTGCCAGCAGGTTTTTTCGGGACCCCCACTGTACATAATGGGAAAAGAAAAACCACACAATTTCATCTCTGGACTTCAACCGTCACAGCAATGTCCCAAGGGGAAAGACAGAATAAATATTTTTATACATACACAAAGTCCTACTACCTAAATACAAACTATAGGGAATTACAGGTTCAAACCATTATGCTTGTTACCTGGTGCCCTAGTTTAAAAGACATGTGTCTGCCAAGGAAGGTAGGAACCTTCCTGGAACGGAAAGATGGCCCCCTCCCTCCAGATTGTTATAACTTTGAAAATAGGGGGCTTCCAGAAAAAAATATAGGAAAAGGATTAACAGTTCTTTACTAGTAAAAAATATATATATAAAACAGAACAAACAAAAAACAACAACCAAGAAAAAAACATTAATTTTCCCACCCGTTAAGCAATTTCCCCTTTGGTGTAGTTATGGCCACAAGTGAGGCAGAGGGGCTGCAATGGTTCCCCGTGGCTCCAGGGGATGCTCCGGTGTGAGCCCTGAGCCTCCCCAGGTGGCCTCAGGAAGACAACAAATAGGAAGCAAACCTTTGAGAAAACCTAACCCCCAACATTACCCACCCCAAATTTCTTTTTCCATACCAACATGTTACACTGAACTTAGACTTTTTAACTACAGACAGGCGTGCATTATCCTAATTATATACGTATATACATGCAGATATGGAAACAGGCACAATGTCATAGACAGTTCATCCCAAAATAAGGTCCCATTGAGGTAATCATGTTTCTCCATCTTTCTGCATCACCCACCAAGTGCAACCACGTCCCTGAGCAAAGACAACCCGACAAATGGGTTTGTCTTTGCTCGAGGCAGAATTAATCCAAACAGTCTTTCCTAGCATACCTCTCATATGCACGACCGGAACCTTATCTCCACCTGTTATACGCAGGGGTTCAGACTGGGCAGGGCCAGCTTGGTTAGTGGAACCTCTGGTGTTAACTAACTGTGTAGCCTTTGCTAAACGCAGATCCCACTGCTTGAAGGTCCTACTCCCATTGCCTACAACATTGTTTTTACTAGTCCATTGCACTGCTCAACCTTCCCAGCCGCCGGGGCATGGTAAGGGATATGGTACACCCACTCAATGCCATGTTCCCTAGCCCAGGTGTTTATAAGGCTGTTCTTGAAATGAGTCCCACTGTTAGATTCAATTCTCTCAGGGGTACCATGCCTCCACAGGATCTGCTTTTCAAGGCCCAGGATGGTGTTATGGGCAGTAGCATGAGGCCCAGGGTAGGTATCCAGCCATCCAGTGGTGGCTTCTACCACTGTGAGCACGTAGCGCTTGCCTTGGTGGGTTTGAGGCAGTGTGAGGTAGTCAATCTGCCAGGCCTCCCTGTACTTGTATTGGGACCACTGCCCACCATACCATAGGGGTTTCACCCGCTTTGCCTGCTTGATCGCAGCGCAGGTCTCACAGTTGTGGACCAGCTGGGAGACACTGTCCACGGTTAGATCCACCCCTTGGTCTCGTGCCCACTTCTAGGTGGCATCTCTGCCCCGATGGCCTGAAACATCATGGGCCCATCAAGCTACAAACAACTCTCCCTTGTGTTGCCAGTCCAAATCTATCTGTGACACCTCTATCTTTGCAGCCTTATCTACCTGTTCGTTGTTTCGGGGTTCCTCAGTAGCCCCATTCTTGGGGACATGGGCATCTATATGGCGGACTTTCGCAGTCAGCTTCTCTACTCAAGTGGCAATGTCTTGTCATTCTTCATCAGCCCAGATTGGTTTTCCCCTATGCTGCCAGTTGGCCTTTTTCCACCTTTCCAGCCACCCCCACAGAGCATTTGCCACCATCCAAGAGTCAGTGTAGAGGTAAACCTTTGGCCACTTCTCTCATTCAGCAATGTCCAGGGCCAACTGGACAGCTTTGAGTTGTGCAAACTGGCTCAATCCACCTTCTCCTTGTAGCTTCTTTAACTTGTCACGTGGGGCTCCATATGGCTGCTTTCCATTTTCAGTTCGTTCCTACAATGTGACAGGAACCATCAGTGAAAAGAGCATAGTGTGTTTCTTACGTTGGCAGTTGTACAGTGGAGCTACCTCAGCACACATCACCTGTTCCTGCTCCTCTTCATCTGTCAGAACAAAGTCCTCACCTTCAGGCTGATTTGTAGTTATTTCCAAGATCCCAGGGTGATTTGGGTTTCCAGTATAGAAGCACTGTGTAATCACGGCAATCCACTTACTCCATGTGGCGTTGGTGGTGTGATGGGCAGAGGGAACCCTTCCTTTGAACATCCACCTCAGCACTGGCAGTCAGGCTGCCCAGGAGGAGTTGTGCCTCTGTGCCAATCACCTCTGAGGTGGCCTAAACTCCTTCATAGGCTGCCAGGATCTCCTCTCTTGGGGTGTAGTTGGCTTCAGATTCTCTGTAACTTTGGCTCCAGAATCCCAGTGGCCGGCCCCGAGTCTCACCAGGCACCTTCTGCCAAAGGCTTGTGGTGGTTTGAACCTGAGTTGATGGACAGTTAGCATTTGGAAGTAACGCTTCTCAAAATCTACATATTTAAACCGTGTTGAAGCCCAGGAAATTTCTCTTCCTTCCGGTCCTTGGACTGGTAAGGGCTCTGGCTGCTCGGCCCGGCAGGCCAGGCTGGGCCTGGCTGGGCCTGACCACTCGGCCCCGGCAGGGGCTGGGGCCAGGCCCGCGGCTCCGTGAGGGCCGTGATGGCCCCCCCGCCTTCTCCAGCCGAGACCAGCTGCTGGCTGCTGCCTGGCAGAGATCATGCGACCAACAAAGATAAAGTTCCAGCTGCAAACTCAGGCCCGGGTAAGATTAACCCCTTCAGCACTGTAAGTTCCCCAGAAGAG
>VZRQ01000650.1:456-40495 GCA_013397975.1 Machaerirhynchus nigripectus
GGTGCCGCTGGCCGGGCAGCGATGCGGGACGGTCACGCTGCCGCGGGAGCGCGGCCGAGCCCGCGGCTCCATCACGGTTCAGCGCCCGGCACCGCTCCGGGGGATTTTCACATGGCCGACCCTCGGAGAAGTTCAGCCTTTGATCAAGGTTTAGCGTGCCTGGAGTGGCCGTGGAGCAGGAAAGGGCTCCCATTTTCTGTGTCACAGGGTGCCAGTGCTGATCTCCTTAAAGCCCCAGAGTTTTCTTCCAAGACTGGATTACGCTCAGCAATTAAGGTAATGAACTGGCTGAGGTAACAAAGCATAATGATCTCTTTTGTCCTCTGAATGCTTATGAACTCGCTCCTTCACAATAGTCTGGAATGCAGAGCTTTCTCCAACACCGGGGCTTAAAACTGTGTAAAAATGATTACTTCCATTATGCCTTCGTGGCTTGACATTTTTAATTTAAACACCTGTAATATTTAAGCATACTTCTCAGAACCCAAATACCCGCTCTAAAAGAATGCTAGCTTACATTCCTGCAATATTTTGACATCTTATGAGTATTATTTTAATGCCTGAAAAGATAATGTGATGAATCCATTGCAAATATATCAAAATATGTGTATAGAGGACTGTTGCTCGCGTTTTGTTTGAAAACAATGGATTTTTCAAAACAAGGCACAACAGCTGAGCAGGCAGTCAGCGTTTCATCAGGCACTCTGTCGTGTCAATAAGGAACCACATTGTCTGGGCATATGTGCAAATGCAACACAACTTTTTGCTCCAAACCAGCCCTTTTCTGTGATATCAAACCCTGCCGTGCTCACTGCCACCCCTCCCAGCACAGGGTGTTTTGATGCAGCTATTTCCCTTTTTTAAAGCATTTACTTACGGTTTTATTTATTTATTTTGAAACATCTGGCTACTACTTTTACATTTTTCTCAAATTTTTTGCATGATATAAACCTTCTGCACTGCAGAATCTGCTGCACTCTGATCTTTCATCTTAACACATTTCCAGCCCCAAATTTCACTTCAATCTCACCTCATCTCTCCATACTACATTAACCCCTGGCAATTGCCTTCCAAATGACCCCATTAAGCTGTAATTGCCTCAGCAGGCCTGCACTTTCGCTTGTAATTCTGTACCTCTCATCTCCCAGACGTTCTCTCAGCATCATTTCGTGTTCTGGCTCCCTTCACTGAGCTCAGCTTATGACCTCGCTGCACCATGGCCGAAATGACTACTAAAAGCATAACAGAGACGGAATTCCATTACTTATTTTTAAAAGTTCTCTGGTGCCCTAATGTAATATTCTTTGGGGATTGTTGTCAAGGATACCAAGCACCAGCCATTAAAACCTTTTGTTTCCCAAGGCATTCCATCTTTTATTAATAAATAAAGATAAAGAGAAGCTCATCCACCCTCCACAAAGTCAGCGTGTGTTTGCAATGCTCTGGTACAGCTCCAACCCTTACTGTGCCCCCGGACGTTTCCCGGAGCAGGGGAGGGCAGGCTGGCAGCTCTGCCCAGCTCCGGGGCTGCCGCGCACGGAGAAATTAAACCAGTGCAGATGATTCTGCAGGAGCAACTCAGCACAGTAATGCTGCCTTTAGCATATGCTGCCGCTGTACCCGTAATGGAAATGAAAGCCGAGGTCCGAGCAGCCTTTTGTGGCCACTGTGCCGAGGAGGAGGAAAACTCACACTGTCATATCCCACTGTCAGGGCTAACAGTCTATCAAGGATAATGGGAATCCCCAATGGGGGCGA
This sequence comes from Machaerirhynchus nigripectus, assembly GCA_013397975.1. Lineage (NCBI taxonomy): Eukaryota > Metazoa > Chordata > Aves > Passeriformes > Dicruridae > Machaerirhynchus > Machaerirhynchus nigripectus. The sequence continues at coordinate 2,215 of VZRQ01000650.1, forward strand.
ACAAAACAGCATGGAAAAAGCTGGCTAATCCTTTAACCGGGTTTGTGGCTCAAATGTGTTAAAGAGGAACCTCCCGCTCCTGGCTGTTGTGAGACGGCCAGGAGACATATATTTCAGATTGAAAATTAATTGGTGCTGGATCCAAGCAAGCCTTTGCAGCAAGCAGTAACCTTTTCATTTTATGGTCATGACACTGAAATATTAAGAGCCCTCTTCTCCCATAAACTATATAAACAGAGGCTCTCTGAAAAATGGAGGTAGTTTTTTCTGTGGCAGAGAAGGAGTTTTACTCTTAATTCATAATAAAACTTAGGGCTGAGGCTGCATGGGGCAGGAGGTTCCTGCTCAAGGGGCACCATTGCCCACGGGGGTTCTCCCAGCCCTAGGGGGATGAGATGCCCCAGGTGTGACAGTGGGGCCGGGGCCCTCCGAGCACCCTCCTCAGCAGGGCTTGCTTGGCACTGCCAATGGAGCCAGAGGTGGCCACATCTGGATCCCCTCCTGAGCTGTTCTCTGTCTGTCACACAGGAAGGGGCAGAGGCTGGTGGGGCCGAGGAGGAGGCTGTGCACACACCGGGACGGGGGCCGCCGAAGGGCCCATCAGAGCCTGAGCCGTGCCCTGTGACCCTGGTGAGGTGACCTCCTGCTCGGGACACCCTGCTCACAATCGCCAGCCTTGGGCAGGGCGTCACAAGGGTCTTCCCTGCACACCTGACCTGTGACCTGTTCCTTCGGCATCTGCTGCTCCTCCCCAGCAGGGACAGCGCTGGAGCCCATCAGCCTCCATCTGATCAGGAGATCCATATGCTTTGGGTTGATTTTTTTTAACCCTATTTGTGGCAATAATGAGTTCACCTGGAATTTTAGCCAAGAAATACATTTTATCCAGGATTCTCAATTAAAAGCAAGTTCCCGAAAGCTTTTCTCTTCTCCTTGCCAGAAGGATGGAGGTCAGTGTCTACAGGCGTTGCAGGTCCGTGGTGCTGGGAGGTGACACTGCCCATGGGAGCATGTGCCACACTAGGACCGAAGCCATCGTCTGTTTCTCTGCCAGCCCCACACAGACACCCCAGCACTGTCACTAAGGCAGAACAGGGTCTGTGAAGGCTGTCCTGCCACCCCAAAGCCACATCCCCCAACCATCCTCCATGGAGGTAAGATGATAAAACCAGTCTAATCGCGGAGCTGCTCCAAAGGTCCCAAAGGAGGTAAAAAATAACCCATAACTTTTCCACAACAGGATGGCTTCTGCAGGCAGATGCCTGGGCCTGGTTCATTCCTCTGGCTGCGCGCGAGCCACGTGTGAGCCGTGTGTGAGCCACATGCTGCAGCAGCCTCATGCCTTAGGCTGTTTTTATTCTACACACCAGGCAGGAAATTTTCATTTCATGCATCACTCACGTTTTGTCCTGATTCTGCGAAGTCAGGTCTTGCACTGAAGGTAAAGCCTAGAGGAAATCAGATTGATTCGGAGTTGCTATTGTTTGGAATTCCAGTCTGGGCTCATTGGGCACTGATTTTGTTTGCTTTCAGCAAAGCTTGTGGTACCGGAGCGCAGAGCTGAGACAAGCAGCTGAATGAAGTCAATCTACGTACTTCAGTTATTTTTGTTTTCTTTAAAATGAACTTTGATTTCATCACATTCTGCCCATCTGTAAAACCCAGATAATGCCATTTTTGTCAACATCCTGAGGAAAGATTATCAGCCCCAAGAGCAGTCATGATCAGCAGAGCTGGGTGTGTCCTGGTTCCATTTTTAGCACTGGGATCGCCTCTATCTCTGGGTCTGCACATGCTGAGACTGTGGGTGGCCGAATGTCACCTGCACGTGCACGGCGTGCTGGCACCCAGGGCACTGGGGCCATGAGGTGCACCTTTCCACACAGCACTTCGGCTTTTCTCATTGTCAGCTTAAACAGGACTGAATCCCGAACAGAATCGCTTGGGCTTTTCCATGCAGAGGTTATGAGTACGTTGCCAAAAACACCACTCAGAAATGTTACAAATACCCAAACAGGTGAAATCACTAAAGATAAAGCACCTCCAGCTCCCAACCTTTGCAATATTTCTTGTTTGCCTGGTTACTGGAGTAACCACGAGTTAGGGAGACACTTCATCGCCATCTCCAGAGTTCTGGACATGTCTAATGAAAACAGCAAGTCACGAAACATCTCGTGGCATCAATGCCACAGCCGAGGCAACTCTGAAAAATGACTTGTGCTTCTCACATTCCAGGATCCTTTTCCTGTCTTCCCAGAGGAAAGAACTAAACTAAGTAACTCCATGCTCCATATACTCCTCACCTCCCTGGTGTGCAGGAGCCACCCCAAGCTCCTTGGACGAGGCACACCAAAGGGAACAGCAGCACTCCTGCCGGGCTGCCCTGGCACACACAGCCAGAGCTCTCACTGCAAGGGCACACTTGCAATTCTTGATGGAGAAAATAAACACCCCACCCTGAATTGCCTCCCCTTGAACCTTGCACCAAGTGAAAGCTCCTGTTTCACCAAAGCCGTTAGTTCCCATCCTAAAGGACACGTCCCAGGAGCTCCATTCTTCAGTCATTCTGGCTTCTCAACATTTTTACTTTTAACTCCTCATTAATTCCTAATCCCTGAACTCCCAAGGAAGTTCTCAGTTATCGTCTTTCCTGCTCTGCAGCCCCCAGCCTGCCAGCAGACACAAGCACTGCAATGGAACACACACCCTTCAGTAACAGCAACACCTTGCCTGGACTTACTCAGTCCGTGTCTCATCAATCCCTGTGCAACAAACCCGAATGAACCACTGATGGATTCTGTAACTCAGAGCAAGAACTGGGCAAGAAAGAGGGAATTCTGTGGATAATCTGACACCCAAAGCCTGTCTGAAGCCCTGCATGATGACCGGCCCAGCAAAGCACCACTGCAGTGAACACAGTGATGAAAGTGAAGAGCACCTCTGGCCCCATTATCAACTGCTTCGTATGAAACAAAATACTCTTTTTGTAGGTAAAAATGATACAAAGCAGAAGCTGACGATAAATTTTTCCTTTCAGTTTTAATCAGGCTTCCTGTTGTTAAAGCTCAGCAGACAGTGACGCGAGACACTGCCTCCCAACTTCGGTTCACCTTTGCCGTTCCACCAGGGACACCGTGTCAAGATTGTTCAGCTTTTTTGATGAGTGCTGCGTGAGTAACTAATGTGTAAATGCAGATACGTATAGAAAGCAGTTTTGACAGTGATGTATTGCAACTGGTTCCAGATGTCGGCGAGGGATGCTTGGCCAGGCACCTGGGGCTCGCCTGCCACGGAGCCGCACCAGCACCAAACCAGTCTTCACATAGATCACAAGGCTTTAACTCTCCAATTATAATCTTATTAAACAACCATCACTCGAGCTTCTGCTTCTCCTCTTCCAGGATGCTGCAAAATATCTCTGTGTTGTTGCTCACATTTTAATTTTAATTAAGGAGAGATAAGCTGCAATGTGGAGCTTAGCACTAAACCCTGCAGTTTGGCTGTCAATGGGAAACTTAAAAGCAAGCTGTTGAATTGGTCAAAATTAACCTTATATTAACATTTCACATTTTTTATATCACTACAACAAAACCTGCACATTGCAGATGCCAAACATTTAATTAAATATCCCCTAATTCCTGAAGTAAATGTTGAGATGGTTCTACAATACTGCATTTTCCATGGAAGACATGAGCTGGCACTGGATTTGCATCTGATACTGGAGCAAACTCCCAACGAGGTCATCCTAAAGAGGAAGGACTTGCACATGACTGTAAAATTCATTAAAGACACACTGCATCACTGAAAACCCCACGTCTCCAGCTGTGACCCATGTCCACTGTGCCACAGAGTGGGGCACCTGCAGGCAGCAGAGCACGGCGTGCCCTGGGACACAGGGCCACCACTGCTCCGCGGGGTCCTGTCCCTCTGCACCTCCCTGCCAACACACTCACCCCTTCTGGGGCACTAACGAGGGGACATTTCACATAAAAATAAAGATTAAAATGTGCATTGAAAAATTAAGTAATTAATTAGTGCAATAACAGTCAGAGTCGCTGCACGTTGATGCTGACAAGCTGCGGGAGGACGCGGCCGGAGGAGCCAGTAGGCAGAGCGCACGGTACGTTCCAGGAGCAGCATTTAACCCAGAGCACTGATAAAGTTGCACTTCGTACAGCAGAAGCGTTTGTAGCTCAGCTCAGCATCAGTGTTTGGTCTAAAGGGAATTTTCTCAAACAACCTGTCTGTCTCCCTCCCCGCTCGCTCGGAAGCACGGCGCTCCAACCGCCGCTCCCGGGGGATCGCCCTGCGGCTCGCTCCCTCCATGCCGGTGTGATTCCAGGCGCCGCTCATTGATCACCATCGCTGCCGAGAGCAGGCGTGTGCTCATCCCAGAACAAAGAGAGAGGGAGACCTGTGCTGCGGCTCTCCTCTATCACACCAAGGGTTCAGGGCACGATTAGCAGAAGCGCTGGCAGGGATGACGCCGTAGCACCCCTGCCGTGCTCCCTTTCCACCCAAACCCCTCCATCCATCGCCCCTGCAGTGGGGTCAAAGCCCCTGTGATTAATAACCTTATGATGAATAAACTACTGCCTAATCAGGGGTGTTGGGCCTCGTGTCACTCAATGTATTGACTGGGGGGAAAAAGACAGACTGACCAGTATCTGATACTTTTCCAGTTGGATCATCAGAATTAATTCTAACCTGCATTTAAAATGATCAACCTGTAAAATTTCATTACTAGCATGGAACCTGCTAATGAATGGCACCAGACAGCATGAGAGCAGTAAACTATCGCCCGTGTCCTTCTGCTTACAGCGCTCCTGTTATGACAAACCTTTATTGGCCATTTGTGGTACAACATAAAGCACCCGGAGCCAGGCTGGGCTTTTGTTCCAGCTCCTGCAGCCAGAAGGATGGAGATGTCCTGGCTGGGAAAGAAAGTTTCAGGGGCATTTGACTGACCTGTGAGCTTTCTTCAATGACACACTCTGCATTTCGAGACAGTGGATGGGAACCAAAGGACCTTTTGCTTCACTAAAGCAGAAACTGATAAAAAATGGCCTTTTCCTGCAGTCAGTAAGGCGGGATGGGAGCGAGATGATACAGATATCTCACGCCCGGCATGTTAATGTGCAGGAGCATCCTGGTGTGAACAGCCTGGCTGCACAGGCAGCGCTGCTCCCAAGGGCCAGGCGCTGGGGGCAAGGGCCAGGGACTGTGGCTGTGCTGCCTGTTCCCAGCCCTGCTCCCTGCAGCCGAGGGCACCTAGGGCAGGGCAGGGGCAGGACATGGCTGGAACTTCACCAGAGCTGTGGCTGGAGTTGGGCTGCTCCTGGAGCACACGTGCACGTGCACAGCGTCTGCCGATGCTTCCAGCATGGCATCGCCTGCCCAGCCCTCCTCATCCCTTTGGCACTGGGCACAAGGAGCTACCAGCACTTCCAGGCTCAGCTGGAATATTACCTAGACCACTGCAGCAATTTTTACTCTGATTTTCTACTTCCTTTTTAGTCCCTTGGCTAACAAACTGGCCAGAAGTTGTGTCTGGAAAATCCCAACATGATTTGGGCAGCTAATATCGAGACAGAATATCAGGCAAGTAATTAAGATGGTTGGATAATTGTGAGGAATGTTAATTGTTCCAGTCTTTGTAGCTGGGAACAAGGGCTGGTTTGCAACCAAGCCCCCTGTCAGGACGTCACACACGGAGCGGGGGTGCGAGCTACGGAGCACGGGGGCCTGGCAGGTGCCCACACATATGACAAACCACGAAATCCTACAGAAAATTTCCACTATTCTGGGAGCACTGCTGCTGTTCTGTACCTTTCACTGCCTTCGGAAGACGAGGAGGAGGATTATGATGAGACACACAATGGGGATTATATGCAAGTTTTTTCCAGAGGAGATGAGTCCTGATCTAAAACCCAATGAAGTTAATTCTAAGGTAGTTTCCAGCCCCTGGATCACTCCTCCAGCTCTGATGAGCCAGCTGACCGAAGTCCTCTACACCAAAAACACCCCTTCCCCTCTTTTATTCTGGTACCCTTGTGCACAGGGATGCTGAGTTATTAACTGCAGGGAATGGAATTAATATTCCCAGCAACGGGTGTGGCACCGGACAGCGTGAGTGCCCAGTCCTACCTGCCAGCATGGCTAGAGCCCTGCCCCAGCTGACTGCAGGGACCCAGCTCCCACACACATTCTGGTTACAGTCACATCAAAGTTGCTTAGAGAAAAACCAAAGTTTCTTAGAAACACACTTATTCCATCCCTGCCCTGTGTAACAGGACTATGGAGCCGCATCTTCTAAGAGCTGTCCACGTGCCTCTCGTTCTCAGCAGAATACTGAAGAGCAAACACTGGGGCTTCAAACAGACAGGATGAAAATGCAAGCAGGACACGCCTGTGGAGGCTGCACTGGGAGCCCTTTTTCCCACAGAGTACCAAGGGGCTTTGACTCAATTTAACAACCACCTTGCAGCCTTGCTGCCCCTGCTCTCCTCTCCTCCAGGCTGGGCAGCAAGTTGGGAAGAACTTTTCACAAATATTTTCAAAAATAGCTCCCCAGCCTGTGAGAAACCTCTGGTGGCAGTGGGCAGAGGTGGGTACCCTGCCTTCCATGAGCTGTTTGTGGCACTGAGAGCCATATCTGCTGCTGGGCCTGTTCTGTGGCACGGCGATGGGCAACACCGATGGCATCCCCATCTCTCAGGCAGTGGAGGAGGCACATGCTGCAGGACACGGTTCCTCTCGGGCAGTGTGGCCATGCCAGCTGCACAGGGCCTGCTCTCCTGCAGGACACGGTCCCTCTCGGGCAGTGTGGCCATGCCAGCTGCACAGGGCCTGCTCTCCTGAGGGACACGGTCCCTCTCGGGCAGTGTGGCCATGCCAGCTGCACAGGGCCTGCTCTCCTGCGGGACACAGTCCCTCTCGGGCAGTGTGGCCATGCCAGCTGCACAGGGCCTGCTCTCCTGAGGGACACGGTCCCTCTCGGGCAGTGTGGCCGTGCCAGCTGCACAGGGCCTGCTCTCCTGCGGGCTGGGAGAGGCACGGGCGCAGGTTTCACGTGTCAGGCACCAGTGCGCTGGGAGCGGCACAGAGCCCCACTCTGCTGAACGCCACAAAACCACCCGCATCCCATTGACACGAGGCCCCACACTGTGACTTGAACTAACAAATATTTCATGATCTCTATGTGGAACTCTAGAAATGAAAAAGAAATTACCGCAGGCACACGGTCCTCTGCCAGCAGAGTAGTAGTAAAAGGAGTTAAGAGACACTGAGGAGACATGGTCGCTTATCACAAATATTCTCCCAGAAAAATAATAATAATCATCAAAAATTGCATTTTAGGACATCGACATTAAGAATATGCTGCTTTAAAATGTGCTCTTTATCTCGGCGACAGCATGAGTGTACAGCATGTGACGGAGCAGTTGCCATGGCAATGCTCTTTAGTGAGCAGCAGCCTAAACAAGTGCATAAAGCCCATTTACAGCAGAGCATGTGCCAGGCCATGGAACTCCTGGAACACGCCAGCCTGGGAGCACTGCCCCAGCCTGGGGCCTTCCCAGACCCACGGGAACCCCTGCAGGGTTTTTACAAGCAGCCTGGTCTGTTCCCCAGGCGTGCACCAGTGCGCAGCTCCCCATCCCCAGGAGACGTGCCCTGGAGATGGGGCACACGCCCGGCAAACCCCTGCTGCTGATCTTCCCCTGCCCAGGCTCCACAAGGGAGTGAGGGGCAGGAGTCCCCCCACGGTTCCCCCACAGCACAGCAGCAGTCCCCACGGTGCCAGCCCCACTGTGCCACCTGCGCGGGGCAGAGGTGGGTGGATCCCCTGGCCAGGGGTGGTGCTGGGGGCAGGAAGGCCCAGCTGAGGTTTCCCAGAGGTGTTCAAAGATGGAAGGTGAGGGGACACCTCCCTGCTCACCCCGAAGGGACAGCCGTGGCACCTGGGATCCTTCATGGCAGCTGGAAGATGCCAGCGCTGCCCCAGTGACCTGCGGGGTCTGCTCTCGGCCAGGAGCGACAGTGCAGGGCAGGCTCTGCCTGCCAGCTGGGAATGGGACCCCAAACCTGGGCACAGGCATGGCCAGGAGAGGCACTGGCTGGTGCCACAGCAGAGGAACAGCAGAGCTATCTCCCACGTGCCAGCCCAGAGCACTCCCAGCAGCAGATGCAGAGATGTGCGTGTGTGCAGTGGAGCAGCCTCCGCAGCGGGGACGTCGGAGGCCGGGGGTGCTGGGCAGGAGCAGGAGCAGCTCTGGGGGTACCAACCCCAGGTACCCGAGGCAGGTCCCTCCCGCTGTTCCACCGAGGCCCTGCACCACCACAGCCCGGGGCTGGGCCCTGCTTGCCCAAACCGGGCATTATACCCTCCATCAACCCCTCCAAGCCACTCTCCAAAGGATCGTAGCAAGAGGAGGGCAGAAAACTAAGTTTGCATTCTTCCGTCATTTCCAAAACTTGTTTGCAAACATTACATTTTTATTTTACTTATTTAGGGAAAATTACACAATTCTTCATAGCACAGTTTAAAAATAACTCCACTATTAATGCAGGCCCTTTATTTAATCACTGGCTAATTTACTCCTGACAGAAAGTAAATTCCACTATTTTCTGTGAGGCTTTATGAAATTGCCATCATTTTTAATTAATTCTTAATTAAAATATATTACACCACAGCTTCTACCCATCTCTCTTGATATTCTAACATAATCAATTCAAGACCATTTACATATCATTAATTAAAAGCCTTCCTCTCTCATCCTTAAAATCATAATGAGGCTCTATTTCTCATTAGCAGCCTTTAAGGGATAAAATAACAATACAGACAAGAATGAATGGTAATTTCAAAAACCTCTTTTCTGCTCTTGCAGCCCCTCGGACTGGACGGTGACATCGCCCAAGTTTGCTGACAAAGGAGTTCCTGAATGTTTGACCAAAACAAACCCTGCAACCAGGAGCACCGCAGCCCTCCGCAGCGCCACGAGTCCGTGGCCTCCTCATGCCTGGCTCCAGCCCCGGTGGCTGCCCCCGAGCGCTGGGACCGTCCCGCGCCAGCCCAGGCGCAGGACCCGCCCGGGGCACTGGGCACACGCGGCCCCAGCCCGCGCTGCGGCTCCAGGGACGGTTCCAGCCCCAAAGCCAAGAGTCACCAGCAAACAGCACCATCGGTGACGGCCACATGCAGAAACCTCTCAAGTCCCGGGGCTGTAAACGCACAGGGGACGGCGACCAGGAGAAATCGCAGTTCACACGGGCTGCTGTGTGCTCGTACCCGCCCGTGCCAGATGAAACCCATCCCACTGGTGCCCGTGAGGAAGGGTTGATGCAGAGACGACAGCGTTAACTCCCAGTAATTAAACTCCAGAGCCAAGGTACGTCTCACACGTTCATAAACCAGCTGTGATATATCCTGCTACTGTAAAGAATTACCATTTATTGATAATGAAAGGTAAAAATTAACCACCTATTCAACGATCCTGCTCCTCTTCCAGGAGTTTAAAACCACAGACATTTCAGAAAAGATTTACTGCAGCTCCTGGCATTGAACCTGCTATTTTAAATGTTTGGGCTGCAAGTGAGGGAATTAATACAACTTCCACCGTGATTATTTTTATGATTAGTGTAAAATAAAATTTCATGGTGTATCCTTCGCCTTGAGCAGCTGGGACAAGTGCTGCCTTTTCCTGCTCAAGAAGAGGCTGAGCTAAACCTTAATTTGTTATTACCTTTTTTAACACAGCTTATTATTCTAAGCAATTCCTAGGTAGACCCTGAGCAGGGAAAAGAAGCAGAGCCAGGATCAGAGAGTGACAAAAAACAACACAAGTAATAGACAAAAAATCAGATCTATGTCTGGGGAATGTTATGCAGAGTTATTGTCACCAACATTAACGATATCTAGGTGCTGCATATCAGGCAAATCAGATTTATATCACTGTCTTCTGCCAATTGCAGGTGCTCCACCACAACTTGTCAAGACAGCCTGTCTGAGTCTTCACACGTCAGACAGAATCACAGCACTTGGTGTTTTGGTCTGTTGACAGCAATTTATTTTGATGTGTTGTCACAATACGGAATTCTTCGAGGCTCTACACCACAGTGCCAGCGAGTCCTACTGTACTTTCCTGCTGCCAGATGCTACAGGTTCGTAGAGGGAAAAAACACTGACAATTCATAAAAAAAAGAAAAAGAAGGGAGATTCTGTAAGTGTGCTGAAAGCATCGGTGCCAAGATGTGCCCAGGGAGCACAGTCAGGGGACAGTACCCCAGCCCCGTGCCCCAGGGGAGCCCAGCAGGAGGGACAGGGGACAGTTCTGTCGGGACACTGCGCCCCTCTCCAGAGGGACCCCACCAGGGCCCAGGCCCGCCCACACCATCGTGGTACTGGACATGGCATTTACGTGGAGCCACGCGTGGCACTGGAACGTGAGCCTGGGCAGATGTCAGGAACTGCCATGAGTGGCCAGTGGGACACGGCAGTTCCCGGGGGGTGTCCCTGCCCGCACCTGGGCCCAAGCTTTGCAGGTTACCACAGCCACAATGGTCACTGCTAAGCTGGAATAAATACCCTGACTTAGGGAAAGTATTTAGGACTTAATTTTTCACCTGCCGCTTGGCTCAAACATGAGCACGTTTCCCACTTGGCAGCAGCGTTCCCGTGGGGATGGGGACACCGTGCTGCTGCTGGGGAAACCTTGGTGGGTGCCTGCTTAGGGTAAGGGAGCGGTGCAGACATCAGCACCAGCCTGCATGTCCCACATGTCTCGATGCATTTGTCCAAAGAATGGACAAAGTCCAAAATTTATCCATTTCCCTGCCCTAAATTAAAGGATTTGGTTTTGTCCAAGACAGCTGTGTTGCCCCAGCAGGTGCCTCTGCTGTGGTCTCCAAAAACCCCCAAACTGGCCCACTTTTCCCAGGCTGCTCACTTTGAAAAGACAGCAGTTTTCTGACCATATCCATCCTGAATCCTGAGCTACACCTCTGGATGTGGAGATACTTAGATGTGGAAATCGGTTTCCCCCCCAGCCCCACTCTCCCCTCCTGGCTGTGCCTTCCTCCCGCCCATTGCAGGCTGGCACAAGGAGCATTTCCTGAGGAGAAATACAGACAGATTACAAGGAAAAAGGTTAAAAAAAAGAAAGAGGTAAGTACTAGTGGGGAATTCTTTTCAAGGACTGCTTGATTAGAAACAACCACATTCATATTCAAACCTTTTAGAACCAAGTTGCCTTTCTCAACAAGGTGTCTCTGCGGATATTTGCCTGGCTTTGTTATGGGACTCCTGACACTTCTAATAGAGCTTCTAAATAAAAAAACCCAGTGCATTTGTACTGCCAGGCAATAACCTTCACGTTTTACTCTCCATTCATAATGAAAATTAAGGGCACATGACCTGCATGCTAGGTGGCTTCGAGGACCACAGGCAAGAAAATGTAGAAAGTGTGTGTGGTGAGCATGTTGAGGGACACTGAATTGTGCAGGGGATGCCAGCCAAGCCCCCTGGGCCAGCCCAGCACCACCTTGAGAGGCTGGCTGGCAGGAAAAGCATTCCTGCTCTGCAGCAACGCTGCATGAAAATCTGTTTGTGACTACTTTTCATTCAGAAATATGATACAACAAAGATATCACTATTATTCTGTGTTTTTACTGGAGGAAAAAATACCTAATGCAATTTGATCCCATACCAAAGCGCAGCGCTCGCAGGAAGGAAGGCTGTAATTTGACAATCAACCCTTATGGAACAAACCTGATGTGCTGAAATGTTTATTCCAGACGAAATACTTCCAGAGAATATTTCAGTGAAATCAGGTAAAAAGTAGAACATTGATATGAAAAATACCACCACTCAGGAAATAACTGTAAGTACCACTTTGTTTGCATCTGGGAACTGGCTCTGGACAGCAGAGCCCACTCTGGGGGAGCCGGCTCAGCCACGGGGCAGCCCCCAGTGCCCCAGCCCCTCGGGATGGGGAGCAAAAGGATAAAAGCAATGGTGGGCAGCAGGAGACCTTGCCTGGGGGGTCCTGAGCTGTTCTTGGAGAAAGGGACCATCTCTCTGGGTCGTGTCCAGAGCTCCTTATGCCGCGGCCACAGTGCTCTGCCAGCCAACAACGGGGCAGGGCGGGGGCGACGACCAGCGATGCTTCATAACACCATGTGTGTGCCTGGTGTGAAAATCTGTGCAAATGTGGGAGAGCACAGGCATGTGCCAGTGGTACGGATAAGAGTTGGGGCTGAAGACTCCATGTGGGCAACCTGCCACTCGGTCCTCATCTCGCAGCGATCGCCGTAACCAAATGGAGTCAATGACGCGGACACCAATTAACACATGCCACTCCGATTTGCATTTCTGTGCCATACTTTATTAAACACTCTCAGATGTAATTGAACAACACTGTTCCACAATTAAGCACCACACAGTCCTGTACTTTAAAACAAAAGCTATGACAGTTCTGTACTCTATTAGCACTGGTAGATACTGTGTAATGTAGTAAGTAATTAAAAGCTAAAACTACAGTACTGGAACAATCCTAATCAGGCTCCAATTCCAGTAGCAATACAAGTGTATTAATTTTTTTAACACAGTGCAAATACCTTAGCATTATCCTGCAAAAACTACATGTTGCCTGCTCCAAGAATAACCAGACATCCTCTTTTTCTGCTGGCAAGCAGGAGCTAACCTGTGATGGTGCCAGAGCAGCACCAGTGAAGACACCACCTGTCCCCGCGCTGTGGGGACAGGGGCACTGTGCCTGGAGCAGGGAATACCCGCGGCTGCCGTGCCACCGGCCATGACCCCCACGCGCACGGTGCAGGGAGAGCCCCAGGACACTGCCGCGGCTGCTCCTTCCACGCACGGACATCCAGCAGCCCAAACCCAGGCCGGGGGGCCGGGGACTGGAGCCGGTGGGGTCTCCAACCCACAGCGGCCCTGCCATCCCCTCTCCTCGCATCGCAGTGGTGCAGTTGCTGCATACGGCAGGGGCTGGGAAGGGCAGGGAGACGTGCCCAGGGGGACGCTCCGCTTGCACAGGCTATCCGAGGAGGAGCCGGTGCTCGCAGGCTCTCCCACCCACAGCGGGCAGAGGTGCCCCCACCCGTGTCACCCGCCCGGTGCTGGAGGTTGCACTTTCAAGAACACTTCCAGCTTCTGTCTCTCAGGATAACAAAATGTCACTGCTGCACTAATCGACTCTGCGGCGGCAGGCAGAGAACGCGGCTGCAGCGCCCGCAGTGGCTCCGCCGTCCCTCCGGAGACGATGCTCCGCCACCGCCGCGCACCGCTGCACCGGGGTGCGCGCCGCGGCACGGGGAGCCCAGCGCTCAGCCACACTCCCGCACCACGGCCGGCCCCCTCCCGCCGCCCAGCAACTCCAGAGCTGCCTCACAGGGAGCAAGAAGTTTGTCCATGGGTAAGGTGGAGACACAGGCTGGGAAAGAGCGGATCCCCGGCCAGCAGCCCTCTGCAGAAGGAATCTGTCCGGCTGGAGCACCCAGTGGGAATCAGACTTGCTCTCGCGGAGGGGAAGAAGCCCAAGGACACAGAACAGCCCCTCCTGCTCTTTCTTCTTCCTCTGCTGAGTCTGCAGTACTTTATGGCTAAGGAGGAAGATGATGGATTCATCCTGGATTCATCCAAACAAACAAAAACGTTTTGGGATGTCATTTCCAGCCTCACACCGAGGCTCAGGGGAGTGGGCTCGCAGGGACACAGCAGGCTTTGTCCCTTGCCAGCCATGTGTTTTCTGGAGCAGAGCACATGGACGACTGTGTTCTCGCTCCCTGCGGGGCAGCTCTGGAATTCCTGAGAACAGTCTATTGGCTTGCAAATTTAAAGCTAAATTTAAAACCACTTTTAAACACATAGTGGCAAGTACATTTCTGATAGGCTCTCATTAACTTTGTTATGCAAGTTTGAAGATTTAAACCATTACAATTTCTGTATTGTGATATAGTTGCTATGGCATCGTCACTAAACTCCATCTTGCATGCCTACGGAATGGGATGAGGACAGAGAAACTGCAATGGAAGCTAAAGAGAAGCTTAAATGCAAGGACTGAAAGGAAGTGTGAATTCGTGGGGATAATTCCAAGCTACCCTTCTGTCTCCTCTGGCAGGAGAAATGTGATCTAAAATACAGACCCTGCACCAAGCTCCCTCCAACCAAGGGGGTCAAATCCAGCACTGCAAACACAGCAGGTACTGCCAGCGTCCGACCGCAGACACTCAACCAGCCAAGTGACCTTTTCTCCGTTCAACAGTCTTTTCGAAGCAAAACTTGTTATGAAGGCTTTGTGCTTAAAGAATGTATGAGTTTATGTCAAATCCATCAGTCCAGGGACTGATAATTGCTCGGGTTGAGATGGCATTGGGGCCAGGCACAGGGAGAAGGAAAGGGACGACACCAGTTATTTATTAACATGTCCCCAAACTTACTTATTATGTCCCCCAACTTATTTATTAACTAGTCCCCAAAGCCTTGTTATATTCCCGAATCACAATCTTATTGGCATAAGAGACTGCTGAGATGGAAATCTGTTAACAGCTGCCTCTCCTGCTCCTGAGCCAGTGCTCCCCTCCGGTGCCGAGTGATGATGTTGCTTTAACGCCCGCTGGAGGAGCGGAATTTAATGCGCCCCATAAAAAAATCATGTACTGCCCTAAAACTCCAACAGCACTCCTTTGACATTCAAGTGCTTCAAGCCCAAGGTTTGTATCTGAAGTCTCTTCTCTCCGGGGCTGGTGCCATGGAGCACGAGCAGTGGATGAGCCCCCCAAGCCCCAGGTCTGCTGCATCCCCCGTGACCCCCTGCACCCGGAGCATGCTCAACAGTGATGCCAGCTCTGCTGACCCCACTCCTAAAGAAGTTTTGAGATTACGCCTCGAGGCTTAGATGGGACTTAAGTGCTCCCTTGGCCTTTTGCTGGCACAGGGCAGCTCTCACCTGCCAAGGCAGGGTGGTAGGTACAGAAAACACTACAGGAGTCAATGAAACCAGCCAAGGTAATGAGGAGAGAAGCCACTCTCCCTCATAAAGCAAGGAAACACACTGATTTTAAAAACAAAACCACAAAATCTGTGTTGCCACACATGTGGTTTGATGCTTATTATTGTCACAGAAATGAATTTGGGATTTATATCATTAAGGATGGAAATCTCCAAGATCCTTGCAAACACAGACATCTTTCTGATACAGAAAAAAAGTAGTTAAAAATAATTTTGACTGGTTCTGGAAACCAGCCTCCTGGCTTTCGGAAGGTTTTTTACAGTTGTTGATTCTGCATTGTAAAAGAGAAGTTCCTCAGGAGGAGTGCTGGAACCAAGTCCCACAGCTGTGTGCACACATCATCCTGTGAAACCCCACCCAGCAGAGCTGCCATCGGTGTAGTTCATAATCCTAGATTTGAGCAGCTTTTCTGACTGCAAGCTGTCTGGGTAATTGCTAAGCTGTCTGCGAATTACTATTGAACTCTGTCCTTTTTTATCTCACTGACTGACTACTATTTGTTATTAGTCCAAGTAATAATAATATATTAATGCACATGCTTAATATACAGAAGTGTATGTTTGTACTGCAACTGCACTGCACTCTGCACTCTGCAGCGTGGGAAAGCGCCGTGAGCGGAGCCAACAGTCACGCAGGGACCCAGCTATCATCTTCCCAAAGGCCACACAACCCACAGGCTCAGTATTCAGTGATTCCCACACATCAGATGCTCTGCTCTGACTGGCAATGCTGAAAAGCTCGAGGAATTTCCTCAATCAGCCTCACGCTGCACCACGCTCTGGATGCGGTATCCCAGACCCACGCCCACCTCACTGTTCCTGGGAAGTGGCTGTGCTGGCTGCAGCAGTGTCTCCTGGCACACGGGCAGGGCTGGAGCTGCAGCCAGCTGGGGCAGAAGAGAGCGGTGAGGCACTGTTGCCTCGCAGCTCCCAGTGCTCCTGGTTGGGGACACTCAGCTCCATGGATGTCCCTTCCCACCCTCTGGAGCATTGAGTCCCTCCCCGAGCAGCCCCCAGGAGCCGATGTGCCAGGTCTCCCCTCCCAGCTGTGTCAATGTAACTTCTATTAACCAAAATATGGTAGAGTTTACACACCATATCGATCGCTACAGCAGCTCAGCACCTGGCAGCAGCTCCCACCTTCACACACAGCATCTGGGCACTGGACCATGGTCAGAAGCCGGTGCAATTCATTCACTTTCAAAAGGAAAGCTGGGAAAGTCGACTTCAGAAAGGAATTCCTTTTTTGTTGACCTCCCCACAAAAAGAGCGAAATGACCTGACTAATAGGGTTAAACATCCTTCTCCCGAGGCAGCAGCTGCCAGCCTGGGCCAGCCACAGCTCTGCTGAACACGCCTGCAGCTGCCAACTAACTCATGGGGAAGCAGAGCTAGAGAATGGCAGTGGTCGATAAATTTAATTTCTTATTAGCAAAACACTAATCAATAACCCAAACCAATTTTTTTTTCTTTTCTTCTATATTTCATGCCTATTTGTGATGGGGAAAAGAGACAAATTACCACTACACTGTCACTGGAGAGCTACTGCCACGAGGTTATGCTTCAAGAAAATTAGAAGGGCCAAAGTCCAACTAGAACTTCACCTGGCTACTGCTGTGAGAGGCAATCAAGTGTTTCTATAAATACCTTAGCAACAAAAGGAGGGCTAAGGAGAATGTCCACCTCTTACTGGATGTGAGGGGAATCACAGTGACAAAGGATGAGGAAAAGGCTAAGACTCAGAGGGAACCTTCTTGCTTTCCATAAGTACCTGAAGGAGTTTGGAGCCAGATGGGGGTCAGCCTCTCCTCCCAAGCGACAGGTCAAGAGGAAACAGCTTCAAGTTGAGCCAGGGGACGTTTAGGTTGGATACTGGGAAAAATTTCTTGACAGAGGGGGTTGTCAAGCCCTGGCACAGGCTGCCCAGGGCAGTGGTGGCATCCTCATCCCTGCAGGGATTTAAAAGCCCTGTGTATGTGGCATCTGGGGACATGGGTTAGTGGTGGCCTTGGCAGTGATGGGTGAACGGTTGGACTCGATGGTCCCAGAGGGCTTTTCCAACCTGAATGATTCTGCGATTAGCTATTCTTTAATTACTCCCCAAACCTGATAGTTGGTCAGAGTGCAGAGGAAGCTCTTGACAGAGGTGACCTGCCAACAGTTAATTGTAAACTTGATATCAAAAACAATCACTGACGTGTTTTTCTTAAATAGGAATCATGAACTGATTTCTCATGTTGTGGTGTTTTTCCTTTTCACCAGCACATCATTCTGTCTCGCGTAAAGGCTGAGATTCTGTATCTGTGTGATTGTTGAACCATTGCACTCTTCCCCTAAAAACGTGTTTCTCAACCTTCTATTTGGAAAGAAAGGCCTCACATGAAAAAAAAACCTGACTTTTAAAATAAGCTTCATATGTGCAATTCTGGGCTATTTATGATACAAATCTGTTACTGACTGCTATCAGCGATGACTATCTCGATGTCATTCTTAAAAGTCCTTATTCTGAGATTTTGATTCTTTTTTATCATTATTCCAATATAGAACAACTGCCATTTTCTTCTGAAATTGGCCACTTCAGCACAAACTGCTCCCTCTAGAAGATCGAGTGGAACAGCTCAGTGTGTCTGGAGTATCTTGGCCTAGATCCAAGTTCTTGAATCACCGATCAAAATTCTGGACGCAACCAAAAGAGTAAAAAATGAAACAGCATAAACCCTGGGTATTAAAGCCCTGCCCTGGCCTTCAGTCAGTGCAGGGGGCTGAGCAGGAGGGCTGATGGCTGTGGGAGACGGGGCTGCATGGACACGGAGCATCGCCGCAGCCACGCAGCCATGATGGATGGGCTGCAAAATTGTACCAAGAACAGTAAAAGACATGAACTTTCTGATTAAAGATGAGGAAGTAGGTGATTAGCAATCTGCAGGGAACTCGAGGCTTGGCCACGGTCTGCTGATCTAAGAGACGTGGGCAGCACTTGGCTGCAGCGGTCGAGGACCCAGCACGGCTCAGACCTTGTTCCAATACCAAAAGTCCTGATTACTGACGAGTTATTAGATATAGCCATCTCAAGGATTTAAAAAAATATACCATTTGTATTCAAATATTTCATTTCCCAAGCCCCTTTCACTGCAGCAGCAATGTCACACACGCTTTCTCATGTAAATAATGCTTCAAAACAATCACATGATAATTATTCAGTCCAAACCAAACAACAACTACTAATTAAACTGAATAGAAAACAGTGCAGCAGAGAAAAGCCTGCAAAGGGCTTCATGTTGTTCACAGCAATTCTAACCTAAAATAAATGCTGTGAGCAGGAAGGTGCCATGTAGGGAGCTCCACCTAACTTGTTGTGCTGTTATTTGCACAGTTTTAATAGGATTTTTCTATTAATCTGTGACAAACCATGAAATTTTATATTTTCACCATGACCAAGCCATGAAATTTGCCAACTTTGTCCATGATTTACATTGGGTCATAGCTATAAGGTCTGTTATGCTTTTTAACTAAATAACTACTGCAGCTTCCCCTTTGGACGGAATGAAGAATTTGCCTATAATTAAAGCAGGAATTGTTAACTGCTGGCAGTAAAAGTTTACAGCATTGTTTGACAGTCACAAAGATAAGCCAGTAAAACCCTGAGACGCTGTGACTACCTGCGCTTCCCAGCCCCCCCAACAATAGGGTTCTATCTCTCAGCATCACGAAATCAATCTCAGATTAGGTAATGAAATATGCACCAGCCTTTTCCCAGAACCTTTGACAAATCACACACAATCCTAAATCTTCATAAATCACGATTAAAGACAAGTATATCATCACCAGCACATATATCTTTCCATGCCTGACCCAGAGACTAATGAGAAAAGGCCTAGACTATCTCATCTGATTAATTAATTCAAAATGTCTGCTGTTATTCAAATGTGAGGCTGGTATTATTTGAATAACACTTGACAGCAGTGCCTGAAGATATCATTTCTGATTTGTGAAGCTGCTGCTGCATAACTGATGATAGTTTATGAAAATGTTCCATCGAAGCTGCTTTTCTTGGCACAACTGTGAAAGATTTTCTGGAGAGAGGGTTTTGTGTCAGTAGTTGATGCTGTTAACATTGTCAAATATTTCCAAAATCTGTAACATCTTGGAAGCCCTTTTTTCCTGAAGCTTTGTTGAATATTAGCTTCTTCGTTCTCTGAGAAATAAATACCTCAACATATATATGTTTGCAGCAAAGCCAAAGGCAGCTGGATTTGACCCTTTCCGTGCTGCCTGTTCCTCACTGGGTCTGGGAACAGAGCCTCATCTCCCACAGCCAAGGAAGGGCTCAGGGAGCCCACCTGCTCTGACACAGCTCTTCACAGGCTATGTCCTTAGGGATTCTTAGGGATATTTTATAGATGGGAAGGAGCAGTACTATAATTCCATAAAAAGACGTGCATGAGCATTAATTTTGCAGGACAAGACCAAGGCCTCGTCCAGAATTGGTTGGTGGGTGGCCGTGGTGGGTGCAGGCTGGTGCACACACGGCCCACACCCACATTGCCACGCAGGTCCAGCTGTGCCAGAACAGCCCCATGTGCTCTGAGGTGCTGATGGACAAAGCCCTGGGCAGGAGGAATGAACCCTGGCATCGCTCCTGCCCCGCAGCGCAGCCTGTCCTGAACTGCCCTGGCTCAGCTAACGTGGAAATCTGTTATTCAGACGGTTCCACTGGAGTGGCCAGCAGGGACAAGTTTATTTCTTTTTCTGAAAATACTGGAGTCTTCTCTTTTTCCTGGACTGCAGCGCCACTGAGCACTCAGAACGCTGCACCCGCCAGCATGGTACCTGCTCGGCCTAAACACCTGCAAGGACATGAAGGAGCAGATGCCATTGCCAAAGGATCACTGAGAAATCAAGGCTGTCACACCAGCTGTGTCACCAAAACCCAAACCCCACCACTGCAGGTGCTGAAGGTCTCTGGTTCCAGACCCCAAGGGAGAGCAGACTCTTCATGGTCTAAGAAACGCACACAAATCAGCTTCCTCTGCCTCAAACCACTCACACGTGCTCCAGTGGGGGTTCTGCTCTCAGGGGAAGGATTTGGCTACCTGGGGAGTTGTTTTAAACAAAACTTGCAGCAAAGGCTCCAGGGTTTTTTCCTGAAGTATTTATGGACTGAAATGTGCTGAGACTTCTGTCCAGCACAAAAAGGGCGGAAACTGGGTTAATGTAAATGTAGAGCAGCCGCCTGCCCAGGCTGAAGTTTCCAGTGCTGCCAGAGAGCCTGATCCAGACTGTGGAGGAGCAGCTCACAACACCCCCAGGGAGGGCAAAGATGCTCAGTACTTAATTTTAGAGCCCCTCTAATAAAGCTGTGGGAGCAGCATTCTGCAGGTCACTGGGCCTTCAAGGCACTGTTATTAGGAACAATTTAAATTACAACTCTGTAAAAGCAATCTTTTAACAGAAATCTTCATTTTAAAATTTTCTTTTTCCAGGAGATAATAAAAATCAGCATTTTATTCTAAATACACCATAGCACAAAATGCCTACAATTCATTACAGCCAATTTTACTAGTGGAATGTGAGTGTGATGCCAGGCTCGTACCAGTGTTAAACTGGGCTGTTCTGAAGCCATGGAGCCATAAGCACTAAAGAAGAGGATGTAAAATGTATGGTCTAAAACGAATATAAATCAATCATTATGACAGAAGTAGCACTTATTTGAGAGTCAGAAGTGAACAAAATATTCTGTGTCAGCAAAATGTCTCCTGTCAAAACCTGCTCTTTAAAATTTCACTACAATGTGCTGAGACAAATGTCCTTTGCAACTCCATGGAAGGAAGCATGTTCTAAATCTTCATAATTCAAACCTTCCCTGTTTTCAGGCAACAAAGCAAGCCTGAAAGGGTTCACCATTCCTGCTGATGGGGTAAATGCTGCACCTCCATCCCTGGTGAGCAGCAGTGCTGCTGCTCCTCCAGCCAGCGCTCACCCAGGGCAGGCGGCACCTCTGACCCACCCACCCAGGAACTGTGCGGAGGAGGCACCCAGTGTTCCCTGTCCCGTGCATTCCTGAGCAGTCAGCATGAAGCTCATGGAGGCCAAAAGATGATCCAAAGAATCGCTATGTTTATATGCAAATGACTTAGGACCACGGCCTGCATCTCTGGCCGGTGACCCGCGGGTCAGTGGGGCCCACAGCAGGGACGCCTCCTGCCTGGGGCTTCTCCAGCGTCACCCCAGCGACGTCTCTTCCCCCACCACGACACCTCGGCCGACCCACGCGCTGACGAGTGCTGCTGTCCCCACCGTGCTCAGAGCTGCTCCTCCATGGGCCAGCTCTGGTCAGCGTTCTGCACACGCTGCTTCCTTCCCGGCCATCCCGGCTGCCACCCCAGCAGGATCCCAGCTCCCTTCAGCCCTCTCTCCAGAATCTCCCACTCCCTCCCTCTATGCCATTTTAAGTAGATCATTTATCTTTGATTAAATTATAAATGTTTGAGCCCAGCTAAATCTTACAACTAAGCGGTCTGGGCTAATGTCGTCTTTTCTTCCTCCCCTTTATCCTTCCCAAACACATCACGCGTTCCTGAGGAGATCTGCATCATGTCACTCTTCAGTATATAAAATAAAGGGCAGGCATCTAAATCAGATCTCCGTTCTTCCTTACTTGGGATGACAGCACAAGCTGAACACTCTTGGTGGTTACACTGTTTGCCAATCTGCCACAAACTTAAGATACATAAAATACAAAATTTAAGACTTCAGAAGGGTGACTCCATTTATGTCATCACACTCAAGAAAAAGCAACATTTTCCAATTTGAAAATACTGGGGGAATGTGCAGTAGTCTGTGAGATGTCCCATACTGCTGGGAAAGTGCAAATGTAACAAAGGTTTCATGTTTACCCATTCAAAAGAAGAACCATAATTTTTTTTCAATTATATGTTTTAAATTGGACGCAATCTGCCATAGTCTCTAAACCAGCAGAATTAAAGGTCTGGAATCCACTGCAACTTCTAAAAAATCAAACCCCAAACCAGTAGAGAGGACAAAGGCAAAGCAACGGCTGTTGGCAACAACCTCTTCCAACTCGAGTCTATTTTTGCAACTGTAGACATTAAAAAACCTGTTTGAAGATTAAAAATGCATAAAACTTGCAATTGACATTTATTTCCTGGAAAACAATCTATTTTTTCAGAGATGGTTTTTCCAGAAGATGATAAACTCCTTCTCCTTATGTTGTGCCTTAAGACATCATGTGCTTTTATCCTTTAGCAAAATATGAACCAGCTCTGAGGCTGACAATGCCAAGAACCATGACAAAATGGATTATTAATGAGAAACTGATCTCCAGAACTCTATTAATTTATGTCTTCCTGTCGGATCCCAAAGATGTATCAGCCCTCTCACTCAAAGAAAAAAATGCCAACATTGTACTTTGTTTTAAAGTTCTGCTTAGATGAAGAATTCATTATCCAAAGCAGTGTTGTGTTATTTCAGGCTCCTTGTAGAATAAAGATTCTTTATCAAATAGCTTAAAAAGCCACTGACAAGTGTGAGGATCTTGCAAAATATATTTACATCAACAATTCAATGAGGAATCTTGGATTTTTAACCTTTTTTTTTTCTTTCCTCGGCAACACTCCTCGCCTTGTTCCGACCTCTCAGCACTTTGGAAATGGAGACCATGAAATTCCATCTGTAAAACCTCAGAAAAACTAACACAATGGTGAGCTTTTGAAATTCTTAATTGTACTAATTATTCCACTGAATATAACGATCTCACATGTGAACAGAAGAAATCCGATTTCTTCATTGAGCACAAACAGCAAACAGACAAAATATCCTTTTAAGCCTCCGTGAAAAAATCTATCTAATCTGTGCTTATCATAATATTTATGAAATAAAAAACAGAGAGAAAAAATTGCTGTAATGTACTCTGGATGACCTCTGCTTGCGCGAGAGAATGAAAACAGCCTTTTGCTTTTCAATCCCCATCAAAGTGGAGTTAAAGGAGGGACAGCATTCCCTTGCTCACTGCCATTAATCATTGCTTTCTTCAAGCAAGTGCGTATTAATTTCTGTCATCCCAAACATCATCGAGTATTGTTACAGCACCGTTCACTCCTCATTCACCACCAGTTGTTACCAGTTTCCCTACACTGAGCAGAGACAGGGTGAATCGTGTGGATTTCAGTGTTGGAGGCCTTTATCCCTGGGGTGCTGACACCAATTAAGCCATTTCAGGAAGAAATGAGACCAGGCGCAGCCCTCCGCGGTAACCAGAGCTCGCACCCAGCCCTGGCCGGGTGCCACCGCTCGCGCCCGGCCGCGCTCGGGGCCACGGCTCCCGCGCAGAGCCGGGGCACCGCGCCCCACCAGCGCTGCCCCACGGGCAGCAGCAGCAGGAGACCCAAAAGCCAACCGGGGCTTTTCCACACGTGGGGTTTTGTAATCCATGACTGTCACTGCTGGGCTGAGAGAGCTGAAAGGGGAGCAGGGGGACGAGCTCCTGTTCCTTTGCTCAATTCCAGCACTGGACGTACACGTAACACAGATTACAGTGGTTTTACCTTTGCAATGTAACAAATACCCTAAATATGAAAATTAAGTGAATCTGCCTGAATTATAACGTCGTTCCAGCTGTCCAGCACCCTGCATTGCCAGCCCGGCATCCCCTTTCATCCGGGAGTCTCCAGGAACTAAAAAAATCTCACATTTCAAAAAAGGTACCTCAAAGCCTTAAAATCAACACACTTAATGAGTTTAATTAATACCATTTGTACCTTGCTAAAGTGTGTGTAAGGATTTATCAAACTCTCTGGCAATAGTGTTGATTTTTTCTGACCGCTTTAGACCCAATCATTCTCCTTGTTTCAGACATTTACATCTGCTTTTAAGTTTTTATGGTTGCCTGTTGGCAGGCAGCAAAGTGGAGCTGTCGATGCTGCTGCAGAATAATGCAAGGTTTGTTATGAATTAAATATTAGAAACCTTAACGCAGCGGCCAATAAGAATTATTTGCCTTATTAAAGCAGCAGAAGACGCTGATTAAATTTTCATTGCATTGCAGTCTTTTTCCCATTTCTGCTTTCAATTCATCATTCTAATGTATGAAAGGCTTGCCGAATAATGGCATGGGGACTTAATTTCTGGAATGCAAATATGGCAAAGAAAATACCATAAATACCCTCCCAGAAAACATTAAACAGTCAGTTCTAATTAAGTGAATACTAACTAAGTAAATATTCTCTTAAAGGGAAAAAAAAAAATCAAGATATCAAGAATTCCAAGAAGGAAAGCTCTAGAAATAAAGGCACACAAAAATTATAGGGGGCTTTGACTACCTGGATTTCACAGGAGGAAACTAAGTATGGTTAAACAATTGAGTTTTCAGACACTCCAACAGGAAATTTCTGTATTTATGAGTAAGTATCAGAAGACCCAGCCGTGTTTTGATTAACTGTGCCTGTAGTTGGTAGGTGCTGTGAGTAAATCCACTCCGGTGCGTGCCAGCTGTAGCGAGCCTGCTCCAAGTCAGGTGATCCAGATGTGTTAGTTTTATAAAGCAACACAGTGCAATAGTGCTCAGTTTACTGGTCTGGCACCCTGCAAAACCAAAATTCCTTTAGGGGGAAGAAGACTCTCATGACAGAGCAGTGGTGGCACAGGTACTCGGATGGCAGCCGGGAGGGAGCAGCAGTTGGCATTCGCACAGCGGCACCGCACACAACTGCCAGCAACACGGTCACACAAAATCTGCATCCCTGTGTCCTACCCTGAAGGTTGTTCACGTTTCTGCCTTAATGTGCATCAGGAAGAAAATGAACTTCAAGTATCCATTTCCCCTAGAGAAAATCTCTTCCCTGAAATTCTGCAACTAATGAAATGGGGATCTATAAATAGCAGCATCATTACCATGAGAGCACTTGCTTTGTGCCCGGCTCTGCCTCTGACCCTCTTTACACTAATAACCAGTGGGCTTCCATAGCGTTCCTCCATAGGATGATCAATATTAGGACAGTTAAAATGTGATGTACATTTAAACCACGGGGTGTATTTACTCACCAGCTTGCTCAAACATGGAGCACAATGCAGCAGGTCCTGCCTTTCCCTGCTCACATGTTCTACAGAATTCCTTATTGTCTCAAACGAGGAGAGAGCCGCTCTGGAACTCCTCTGACGGTACCAAGACGTGCGTCGTGACAAGACAAAAGCCATAACACACCTGAAACGTTCCCTGATGAAATCTCTCGATGAACCTCATTAAAATGGTTATTCTATTCCAAATATTATCTACTGAGGCACCACTGTAGTAAACTCTTCCTTAAATTGTGCAAGTGAGCATTTAATCAGGGAACGCAATGGTTTGGAAGCGTGGTTTACGTCTAGTCAAATCCCAGTATTTTCCAATTATGACGGATCATTTACAAAAGTTAACCAACATTTAATTTCACTGTGTACTGTAAATTCAACTATCCTAAAGGACAATGCAGTTTGTGAATCCAGGGAAAAAAGGAGCTATTTTTTAGTTGCCTATGGAATATTCTGCTACTGCATATAATTTATTGATACTGAGATATTTATGCTGCCCTTCATTAAAGGTAAATATTCAGTTACATTTGCATCTCCCATATACAAAGACCTCAATTGTTCTGCTAATTTCATATCTCTTAAAATAAATATGATAAAACGTTCCAGTGGGTGGATGAGTTTAAAGGCTTTTATTCTCTGTGACAAAATTATTGATGACAACATATCATAAATGGCACTTACTCCATACACACATGTCACAAGAAAATGTAAAATATTAGAACAGTTATGCATGCAGGAACATTTACTTTTTAAATGAAAATATAACATCCCAATTTTAAAAACCATGTGGTTAAATCGAGAGAATGCATATAGAGAGAACAGAGGACATGAAATTTCACAGGCACTTGTGCTGATTTTCTTTTTGCTTACAGGTACTACATAGGTACTCAAATGTGATTGACTTTATTTAAGCCACAAAACACTGAGTCCCCCAGCAAAGCCCAGACAAATGGCACAGCCACACGCAGCTCACAGCGCGCCGCCGACTGCTCTGGCTCCCAGAGGTACTTGTTCAGTGGCATTTTTTTTTTCTGTTTGTTATCATCCTTTAACTTATTAAATATTAAACTAGCTCAGAAATCTGCATTTTATATCAAAATCAGCAGTCAAAGCCAGTAAAATGTATTCAGAAGATCCTGCACTGGCCAGTTGTGCTGGTGTGACTCAAGAGGCTGCACCTCTGCTGAGCACACCGTTATCTGCTCCAGGCAGCATTGGGGGATGTTTGGAACACGTTCCCAGGATGAAGGCTTGCGTGTTCCAATCTTGTTTAAATCATCCAGACATACCTCTGAGAGCCTAAAAAGGGATTATTGCAAATGGCATGGGTTTTTGTATTTTAATATGATTAATATTATAAGACACACAAAGATATATGAAAGCAAGGATTTAAGAGAAATAAGCTGAGGAAATAAAGCTTGTAAAATGCAACCAACGCCATCTGAAAATACCAGGCAGCAAAGGTTGCAATTTAAGGGAAGTAACAGCACAATTCTCAGCACGTGGTGGGGACAGCAACGACATTTTTACTGGGGCTGAAAAACAGAAGTGTTTGCTGATCTGTGCCAGCAGCTGAACTTTCAGGCCTATTTGTAAATAAAATCAAAATTGCAACTTCAGGTCCATGGATTCCCCTTGCCGTGGGCCTATGACGGAGGAATAGGCAGGAGCTGGGCGCTTCCCACAGCCGGGATTTGGAGAGTTTCAGAGTTAAATAAAGCAGATTTGTAACTGGCAGGATCCTCTCAGCACCGACGTGGTTCTTGCTCTGAGGCAGCCGATGGAGCAGAGCTGCTCAGCGGCACTTGACAACAGCAGTGCTCCCACAATTGTAACCCTCAAATCCAATCAATCCTTGCTCTTTGCATTTCAAGCAGCTCCTGGCTGCCACTGCCTGAAGATAACTATTTTACCACCTCTGTCATGCCTAATTAACAAGTCAGATGTACAATTTAGAAATTTTGCAATTAACCTGCTAAAATATTGCTGGAGGATGCTAATTGTTATGCCAGTTGCCATAAAAGCTCATTTGCATAACTTATGTGTGAAAAACAATTATGAGCGGCGTTCACAGACGCGGTCCACAAACTGCTCCTAGCTACGGATGAGAGGGCCACAAAAACACTTAATTCATTGCCCACAAAATTATGTTCCCCCTTTTCTTAAACAGCATCTGTTTTGTGAAGCCATATTCATAGAAAATCCCCAAATCAACAATTAGGAGCATATGTAAATGTGCGATTACAGTTCTTTTTCTTCCATTGACAAGTTCCCCTTCCCGTGCCGGCGCGGCGCGGGGCGATGCGGGCTCCCCGCGCCGGGCACTGCCCGGGAGCCGCCAGCCCGACGGCGCCCGCGCGCCGCTATCGCCTCCTCGCAGCCGATCACTGGGGGCCACTTTAACAACAAAGAACCTAAAGTCAATTGTTTCTCCAGTGAATGGGCGTCTGTTCTCAGCATATATTTACCCAGGCGTTCAGGGCAGATTTTTACCATTAAATTGGAGGCTGTAGAACATGGTTGTTGTACAAATATTTACATTAGTGCTGACCACAGCCTTATTGCGGCGCTCGGAGAGAACAATATTGCCAGATCCATCACCCCGGTTTGGAGGCCCGAGTCTCGCTCTCGGCCACAGAGCCAGAGCGCCGCTCGCCCTGCCCGCACGCGGGGAGCAATAAGCTAATTCCATCGGACATGAGCCGGTGCACGGCATTTCCATCAGGCCCCACCATGCCACAGTCTTAGGGCGCAAAAACAAACGCCCATTTATTGTTTCATGGAAAACAGGACGCGGACTGTGTGTTATTTTGGGTCTCCTCTCAAACAGGCCGTTTGCCCAGCAAGTGCTCCCAGCCTATTAAATACGACTAAACTAAATAAGAACTTGAGTCTGGAGCCCCACAAAACACAGCCGTGTGGTTCAGCAGCGATGACATCACGCCGTCACGCAGCGAGGTGATACCTCTTGCACCTCTCCAAAAGGTTAGAGATTTAAAAGTTACGTAACAATCTCGGTGATTAAACAGCAGCTGTTATGATAATCAGTCAGTAAAAGGAAATGGATTTGTTTAGTGTTAGCAACTACAATATTATTAGACGCTGGGTATATTGAAAGGAAGAAATATTTCCTTTCTTGAACACAAAACACCATAAATTTAGGTAAACCGAAATTAGTTCATGTAATACACTGACATCCAAGAATTTATGTATGAAGAGTCTATCATTTAATTTTCAGACATTCAATTTCTATACTTGGTCACAGTCAAAAGGTCAAGAACCAACAAGTCAATAAGTTCCCAAGCTCCATATCGATATCACGTCACTGCCCTAACAAGTGGAGAGGAAGCAAGAAATAATTCACAAAAAAATCCTCAGCTGCCTTTGGAGGGCAAATCTCCCCCAGCGTCCCACGCCAGTGCTGGGTACCCAAAGAGCCCCATCAGTGCCAAAACCTCCCCAGTCCTGTGGCACTGGAGCCGGCGGCACCAGCAGCGCCCGGCACAGCTGTGGTGCCCACACCCCAGCACCCCCTCTGCTGTCCTCAGGCTTCCTTCCCCTTCTTCACCCAGTGCAACAGAAAAAAGAAATACGAGGTAGAAAAACTGATAGTTCCCACTCCATTTGAATAACAAGTGAAATCCTAAAAATCCCTCCACTGCATGTTATTACCAAGTGTATCTCCAGGTTTTATAGTGACAGGACTGTGCTATAATTTCTGAGAAAACCTCGGCATAAAGCTCCATAAACCCAACCACTCCTGTAATGTATCACCTTATCTAGTGCACAATCATTTCCACAACTTTTCATGTTAGTATAATTTGTTCAAAAATGGTAATAAATACATCCTTGAAGTCAAATAAGAATCATTGCACAATCTACTGTAACTTGTTCTTACTAGTGACAGTCAATAACGCTACCAGGATCTTGCATGAAAGAAAATAAGCAAACATTTGGGTGTTCTGTAATTACAAGCCTCACTAAAAGCATGCTTCCTTCTTTAATCAACAAATACATGAAAGTGTGCTTGGCACAGCCTTTCGAGTGTGCCACCCTGCCTCGAAGAGCTACTGCACAAGGAAAGCACTGATCCACGGCAACGGGAGCACACCTTCTTTCTGTACTGAGCAAACCAACCACCAAGGCACAAAACCCTGATGTCCTCTAAGCAGAGGTCTAACCATGGAGTAAAAAACCATTCCTGATTAAAGCCAAGAAAAGAAGTCTAAGGAAAGCTTAATTTCTTCATCTCCAGGAGGTAAGACTCATCTGCGGCCGAAGTAGAACGAAGTGGATACTGTAAATAGTGTTGATAGTTTACCTCTTACATAACAATTTTAATTAGACCCAACACTTGATAAAAATATTCCTTTTTAACACACAGCACCAACTCAACACAACCTTCACACCAAATCGGATGGATAACATTCCCATTTCAAAGATAAGAGAAGCAAGCTCTTGTATTCACTTCCATGAGGTGGCGGCCGAGCTCGGGGTCTGCCCTGCCAAGGTCACCACATCCCTCGTCACTCGGGGGGGGGAGGAGGTTTCTTCCCCAGTCAGCAGCAGCACCAGGACTCAAACCAGCAATGCCAGGATTTCCTCTCCAGCATCGTCTTCTCCTGAAACAACGCCATCAGGGGTCTACTGGTACTGGGAAAGTTAAGGTCGGCTTCAGAACATTTTCATTACTTGGTTCTTTTGTTCAACAATCTGAAACCCAAAATGAGCAGCTGGATCCCAGCAACGCTTCCTTTTGCTGCCTGTGAGAACTGACTTTGCAGCGTCGGGTGATGTTTTGTTCCTTCCAGTATCAAAAAGGTTCACTATGACAACTAAAGTTTTGGATTATAAATTCCTGATGGGATTCTTTGGGCCAAGCTCTGGGGAACTGTGGGCGACCAGGGACATCATGCTTCCCATGAAAACTGCACTGGGGCCCCTTTGTTGCGGGCGAGCAGGGCGGGCGGGCGCCGAGGGCAGGGACGGCGGGCAGGGACCCGCAGTGCACGTGCCAGTTGTCCTGCGCTGACGCGAAAACCCCCGTGGCTCCGGGGAAACCGCAGTGGTTTGTGTCTCATGTGGTTCATGTTAAAAATTTCCCAACAGTGATAGACTTCAGCTGCCAGGATCAGGGAGAGCATGTGCATCCAGCATGAACAGCCCCCGCACGCAGCTCTGGGCCATTTTTTTATCCTTTTTCCTTTCTTTTAAATAACTATTGGGGCTCATAACAAGCACTGTCACTCCAGCACTGCTCCCCTGATTGACTTTGCGACAATGATCTGTGGAGGAGATGGGCACTCAAACAGCCACTCTGCTGCACTCAAGCAAAGAGGACTAGAGAGGCTTGGGTTAGGTTTGCTTCGGGTTTATTTTTTGCTTAATTCTTGTTCAATTTCCAGAATTACTTCTCTGATTTTTTTTTAAACAGTATTGTAAAAAGAAAACTAATCACAAAACTGTAGTAAGGCAACTCAGAGCCTGAATGAAAACCACACACACACACAAAATCTCCAAACCTCAAAAAACAAAGAAAAATTTGAACTAAATCAGAACCTCTCATCTTTGAGCCATCCTGGAGCATCCTACTACAGCAGAGGTCTCAGCACAGTGATCTTACGTATCGTATATGCTCTAATAAATAGGTTCAATGAGTTGAGTTAAGGGCAGAGTTTAACTATTAACTCCAAATTCCCTCGCTCTTATGGCTGTAAGTCAATCCCTTAATGTTACTTTAACACAATTTCTGACAGTTGAATAAAATCTATGGTCAATATTACAACCCCTTCCTTCCTAAACGAAGGAAAATATGTGTGTGATTTGCATCAGAAATGGTGGGAAACGCTGTGGGTGAGTGGGGGTGACAAATGTCCACAGCCCCATTGGCCAGGAATCCGAGCCTTCCATTTGCCTTCAGCTGGTTGGGCCCTCATACCAATCCCTAAAACAGCAGAACTGGCACAACCACCTCCACACAGGTACAGTTCTCAGCACAGGAGCTGTGAGCAGGCAGAGACGTTAGAATACAAAGCTGTAAGATATATCTAAAATAATCCCACAAAAATCAGATGACACAAAGAATTCTAATACTTTCCTTTTGTTAAGGTACAGTAACTGAGAATACAATGAAATTCTTCATGTTCAGTATCTCCCATTAGATCAATTAATATTCAGAGAAAGGCTTTAACATGAAGTTTAAATAATCATAGAAGGAGAAAAAGAACCACCAATGTTCTAGAAGCTTCTCTAGACCTTTCAATCAATTTTATTTATATGCAAAACCAAGAGAAACTCAGAAAAAACAAAGCTCCTCCTGATGCTAAAGCTCTCAATTTACTGACAGGCAAATGGCTTCATGCTGCCACTTAATCTCATTTCTTGCATAATGCCCTCTAATTAGCATATCAAAGTGAATTAATACTTCTAGGGCATTAGCAATGGGAAAATCTGCTCCAGGCTTCACAATAGCAGTTAAGCAAGAGCCAAGAAATCCTCAAAAACACCACAAACCACTTTGCATTGCAAAACTGTTCAATTTATTTATCCTCTCTCTCTAAACACTTTTACCGCACACTGTTTTACTACTGTTCACCAAACAAAATGATAATTGCCAAAGTTACCAGCATCTGTAATGCCTGTTTAGAATCTTAATTTAGACTGTGTACTTGAAGCTCTCTAGATGCTTCCATTGACCCCGTCATACACCACAGGACATACTGGAAAACTGTTGTTCTTTTAAAAAATGCTGTCAGGATATTATTAAATAGCCTTTTCCACTTACAATAAATGATTAAAAATTAAATAATCTATGACAAAGCCACCTGCTGGACAATGAGGAATGAGAGATTGGCTTTAAACGTTGATGCATGACTGAAGTATAGCAAAAGGGTTTGACCTGTAAACACATGATACAAACCCACCTCCCTTCCAGGTGATGGATTCGTATTACACGGGATATTCAGTGATTCACATTGTTACAGTCCCTGTGACTGTGCTTCATGCATTGAACTGATCATTAACAAAAGAACTGAAACACCTAAAAGAGTATAAAATTAAAGTAAGTGCATAATGATTTTTACTATTTGCTTTTATGCAAAACATGATATTTTTATCCAATTCCTGACGCAATAAACACGTTTGAAGTGTTACAACTGGAGATCAGAGCTTTTCTCCTTTAAAAAATATTTTCAGAATCTACATTCAATCACAGGTCACTTTGCAAAATATAAATTGTAATTTATAAACAAGGTCTAAAAACCCCTGAAACTTCATCACCTTAGGGCTCTACATCAGTCTTTAGAAACAGAAAAAGAACACTGAGGGGAAAAAAAAAAACAAACACCCAAACCCTACCTCCAAACACCAGTACTCCCACCCTAAGCCCAGGAAGGGCCTGGAGCACCAAAGGAAGGCCAGTAACAAAGAGTAGAAGAAAACGCTGGGGGTCAGCGGGGTTTTCTGCATTTCTGTTTGCAGTATGAAGAGGAAAAAAAAAGTACGGGAATAACAAAATAAATTCTGCTGGATATTTATCTGGTACTTCGAGCCTTCCTAAAGAATGCACATTACCGAGAAACACACAGTATTCAAGGAGCAGGCTGCATTACCTTTCCTATTTAATTCCCTGCTTCCTCCCCCAGTCCCGGCAGCACGATGGAGGAGCTCTAATGTCCAGCTGAGCTGCACAATTCATCTGTTTGGCTGATGAACTACTCCAACTCTATAAAAGCGTGAACTGTAAGAGCTGACAGAAACTTTAATAATTTATATTAAATATTGATGTGAATTATTTACTCCATTCACACTTAAAGCCAGGAATTGCCTACCAGAGAAAAGCAAACGTGACAAAAGGTCAACACGCTGGTGAGAAAAGGCAGGCGGTGTCAGGCATGTGTTATCTGAACCATGCTGATCACCTTGATAAGCGAAGAGCATTAAACATGACTGCTGAGCAAACAAACAAAGCATTCTTCTGAGGGTGTCAATCCCGGCACTCCGACAGCTCCAGCTAATTCCAGCGCGACGCCGGGACGCGCAACTCCGCTCGGGGCTCCGCTGCTTTGGGCTCGCTCGCGCACGGATTCACATTCATTCCTGCTGTTCATAAAAATATTCATCGAGCCATCATGTGCACGATGTGCAAGGAATTGAAAAACAGCCTAAAATCTGAGGGCAGATCCAAACCGGACTGCCACGCGCTCCGCTCCGTAATTATTAATACAGCCTTCATTCAGATTTAAATATTGCGTGGCATTTGTAACAATTTAGAATGTCTAATTCTGCTTATATTTGTCTACGGTAGACTGCAAATATCATTATATTAATGTTTCACACAAATCAATGTTTAAATTGAAAAAAGACAGCATAATATCCATATCATACAACTTTTCCATTGAAAGCTGCAGGAACAGAGCTTGATAAATGTGTTAAATCCTGAAAAAAAAAAAAAAAAAAAAAAAAAAAAAAGACTGTTTTGCATTCCCTACATGCCATGATAATAATTTATCTCTGAATGCAAAAATTCCTTAACTTACAATAAGCATCCTAAAATACACCACACGGTAACTGCTATAATTTGGTATTTTCAGAGAAGCAAGCAAATGTGCCGAATTCAAAAATAAATGGATGGACATGAAAGACAGCTATAAAATAAAATTAAATAAAATAAATCCCTGCTCCTGGTTAAATTAGTATTGACAAGTAGGGCCAAATTTATCCTCTACAGAGGAGAAAAAAAAATCTCTGGAACCACTAATCCCAGTACTCAAGGTGAAGATGGATATTTAAATGCAGCAAGGAGCACCAGCAATAGGAAACGCTGAAGGTAGGTGCCATCTCAGGTTCTGTGAGACAAAATACCACAAATTTCTCTAATGCCCATAATCACCAAATCGCCATTTTCTCAACTAGAGAAGCGCCCTGGTAGAAATCCACAAAAGAACCAGGCTGCTGATAATGAATGTGTTGGAAACAGATGACCAAACGACAATCAAGACACTTTATTCAATTTATTTTTTCCTAGTAGGACATTTATGAAGAAAAGCAATGTCATTGCCATAAGGACAGTGCAAACGACCAAACGTTCTGCTGCACGGCATCATTTGTAATACATCTGCTGGCAATTAAAAAAAAAAACATTCCAAAGTACAACCACTGGGTCGGTGACAAACCTTGGTACTGAAGCATGAGATGGGAAGCAAAAGCTAAACAATTTAAGCTGAGCTGGACGCACATAAACACACAGTACTGATTTCTTCAGGTAGTCAGGGAACAACAAAATACGTATTTAGCAGCTTGAAAAAAAAACAGGACTGCACATAAATATTTTAAACAGCTAAAGTGAGTAACAACACCATCACAGCTGATATTTTAAAAATAGCCAAAATACACACACACACACGCACACACACACATATATATGTATGCTATCAGTGCCATTTCATTGTTCCAGCTGAATCCTCTCATGTTCCGGCAGGATTGCAGGTTATAGTGCATTACTGAGAGTTGTTGGCATGAAACAATAGTTCACAAACGCTGAAAAGTTGAAATTTGTGCAATGCAAGGGCAGAGTGCTGTGACTGGCTTTTTACAACCCCACGGTGCCGACAGGGGTTAACGTTTTCCAACTCTGCCAGAGCCACGCAAAGCCAGTGCTGCTCCAAGGAGTCCCCTCGCCGCGGGTTACAGACTCTGCAGCATATTGACAAGGGGCGTTCCTGAGGAGTTGGGCCATGTCATCAATAAGGAGCTTTGCAGCAAGGCAGGGCCCGATGCAGCCCTTTAATCACAGGGACGGCAGTGCACGGCTATTTACAGTTGTAGCAATAAAAATAAAGGTAGCTTACACGGGAACAGCGAGGAATTAACCCCGTGGCTAACACACGATTTGTCTGGTTTTCAGAGCCTTTTTATTCATTCTTTAAAACAAAATTCTATGCAAGGGGAGAACGTTCCTTATGAACATTTTCATCCTCTCTCTTTAGACATAAAAAATAGTTGCAGCAGCCCGAGCAGCCGAGCAGGCCTTTCGCTTCCCCTGCGGACACCTCCTGCAGTCGAGAAGTTCATTAAGTTTTATGATCTTCCCAAGTCAGTCCTGCTTATAAGCCTCACAAAGGCCACAAATCTGGCAAACCATCATGTATGCCATTAGGCTTTACTAGGAAATGAATGCTATTTAGGGGTGGTGGTGACAGTAAATTTGGGGTTGGTTGGCAGCTATCATTGTTGCTGCTGGACTTAGGGAAATAAATAAATAAGTAACTGTAGATGTGTACACGGTTATGCACATGAATGCAGACATTTTTATAAACGTGTGATCGTGTCTCTACAAAAGACTTTTAAAGACAAAAACCCAAATCATCTATCAACGCAGTCTAGGACCTAATAATATGTTGTTCCATTGGGAAATAATTGCAATTCCCTAAGACATTTTAAGACTACAAGAATTAATATATTTTCTCTTCTTTCTCCATAAGAAAAACCAGGACCCCAGGTGGAGCAACATCCTGGGGGAAGCTTAATAAAATCACCAATCTGAAGGTGTTTTAGTCAGTAAAAAAGAGCTATTAAAAAATCCAAAGAAGGGTGCAAATCAGTTTTTGATTCCTCCTGGCAGGACGTGAAGAAACGGACTGTGACACAGGTATGCAACAGATGTGAGCGTGCGCTGTGAAGGCAACTTCACCGCTTCCAGTGACACCTCGGAGAGCGGGTGAAGCACAACCAGACAGAGTCACTAGGTCCTCACTTGCTTCCTCTTTTATTGGAGGGGCTCTGGTAGAACTTTGGTATAAATTTTCTTTGAACTAATTAAGGCCAGAGGTGGCAGTTTCTTTATGAACACCATGCTACCTTGTGGTTGCCTCTCAGAATACACACAGCTATTAATAGCTGTAAAGCACTCAAATGTATTATGCAGCACTTTCGAAAATGTTAAAATGTTAAAAAAGAAATGTCAGGCTAAATTCAGTAACTCAGTGATTTGCTTTGTACATGGTAAATACCTCACAGGGAGAAAAAATAAAAATCTTCAGTTCCTGACCCTGTGTGAGGCTTTCAGAAACGAGATGCATCCATTAACCCTTGCCGGTAAGTGGCAGAGTGGCTCCATGTACACTGAGGATTCCTCCTCATGCTCTCTCCCAGAGAGTCTCACAAAGTCCTCGCTGACTGTACTGAAAACTACTAAAATGTAAATAAATACAAAATTCAATATAAAAATCACTTAAATATCGCATGACTTGTTTCCAAACAGACATGACTGCTAGGCTCCAGCCTCCATCCCCACCTCTCGGAAGAAGACAGTGATAAAGCCATCACGGCAATTCCCACACCCAGGTAAACTTTGGTTCTGATCAGGAAGAATTAAACGCCGGCACATGACCCCATCGGAGGCAGGTTTAAGCACCTGGACCGCAAAAAAATGCAGAGCCCAAGGGGAAGAGGGGACACCTCTGCTTTAACTGCATCTCAGTCCCTTCCTTGTGCTTCCAGTTTAGAACTGTTCAAACTGTTCCGTCCGAGAACAGCTTCCACAAAACAGGCTACAATTTATTTTCACGTTCTCTTTGCTTTAGCACACTAAGTAAAGCCTGCAGAGACATTTCACCTCAACTGGGAGACCCTGAGTGAAGGTCCCCTTCCGGAAAGAGTTTTTGGTGGAGGTGTGGATCCATCTCCATCAATCACTCAGAGCATTAATCGCGTCCCTCCCGTGCTGCAGGGCTGGCAGGAACTTGCCTTTGGGCAGGCAGACGCCTTCACTCTTTGTTGGTTCTCAGCGATCTCACAAAAGAGAGATAACCTGAAAACTTGCTTGACTTCTTGCAGCACAAATGCAGGATCCCAACTTACAAGTCATCACTGGAACACCCCGAAAGGTTCCAGACCAGAGTCTCTTGTCAGGTTCCCCCTCGGCTGCGAGACAGCGGCGGCCTCACAAACACCCTGTGCCAGTAATCCCACTGCTGAAAGGACTTGGGTTTTCTTCGCAGCTCACCTCTGACATGTGGCTGACTACACTTGCCTTTCAAAACACTGAGGCTAAGCCCTCTGCAAATAAAGTGACCGCGGGACCTACGTCTGCCTCCTTAATTGAAATGTGCCTCCTGCAAATGTCTGAACACCGAGGGCAGGTTGCTTGCTGGCCCCAGAGCAGGACGGGCAAAGAAGTTCAGGGAAAGGCAGGAAACAAACACAAGCCAAAAGACGGAGAGGGGTTACGAGCCAACCGAGGCGGAACGTAGGTAGGTGGGAAGGGAGAGGGATCATTCCCCTTATCCTGGGTAATATAATGCAACATAAAGCAGAATCAATCTTAATATTCACAACACAGTCAATACCCTAGTGCTTAGCTGTCAGCAGGAACTGAAGTGGATCCCCGGTAGCAAAGAAACCCTCGGACGTAAAGCACCATAATTCACAGAGAACCGCTCACTCCGGGCTCCACAGCTCAGATTTGCAATGATTTCACGTGGGGTTGTTTTCGTCCAGTTTTATTTTTTCAGTGTGGAATTAAGCAGAATATTATTGAGTATCACACAGAGCTAAAGACCCAGGCAATGGCTTTAGCTATATGTGAATAAATGGCTATTCATTTTTAAATCCAGATCATAATAAACGTTTTTGCTATTGTTAAATGTTCTTGCTATCGTTAAATGTTCTTATTCTCACTAAATATTATTCTCACTAAATGTCCTTACTCTCATAATACAAAGCAGAATACTTTGCAAATTTTCTTCTTTAAAAAAAAAAAAATTCTCTAAATTCAGTGATGTGAAAAAATTGCAAAAAATCTTCTGAAATACCCACAAGAAAAGCACGGAGTTTATTCCTGTCGCGTTAATGTAGACGAAAAAAAAATTTGTACTTTTGAGATGATTTTTGAGAATTTTGCCGTTTAAAAGCCCAGCGCCCGGGAGGCGCCGGAGCAGCGCCGGGCACAGCAGCGGGGTCGGGGCACCCACGGCGGGGCCGCCGCGGGCTCGGCTCGGCGCCCCCGCCCCTCACAAAGCTCACGGTCCGGTCCCGGGGTTAAAACCCGCGGTCACACCGCCCCGGGAAGTCTTTCACACACCGTCTGACGGTAACACGGCAGCGCGGGCGCCCCGGGGCCGCGGGGGCCGTGAGGGGGGACCCCCGCGCCATTTCACGGCGCTCCCG
>VZRQ01000650.1:44943-65559 GCA_013397975.1 Machaerirhynchus nigripectus
CCCGGCGCGGGACAGACGGAGCGGGTCAGGCGAGCGTCCGCCAGCGATGGGTGACGGGGAGCAGGTGAGTGCGGCTGGAGCGTCAGAGACGGGCACGGGTCCCGCAGGAATCCCCGGGCTGCTCTGGCCGTGTCCGCGCCCCGTGGGGAGCGGGAGGCCCACAGCTGCCCAGGGGTCTCTGGCCGGGTGCCAGCCCGTCCATCCCAACCACCCGTCACATGCCCCTGTCCCTGTCACACGCCCCCTGTCCCCGCAGCGAGGGCTGTGCCTGCCCGGCGGTCCCCGGCTGGGCGCTGTTAGCAGCATCACTCCCGAGTGCCGTGCTGGATGGGGCTCGCATTTCCGCACCTGCTTGCCGGTGCCGTCGGAACTGGGAACGCCGCAGGAGCAGTGGGGAGCGGGAAAGCTGTCCAGGAGACACAGCAATGAGCTGATTTCCGTGCTAGTGGAAGTTTGGTGATTGACTAAACAGGGATGCCAGAGCCAAGCTTGGATATCCTGAGTGCGTTCTACACGATTTTAGGTGTCGGGGGATTATCAGGTAGATGCAAGACTGGAATTAGACTCTCTCAGTTACTTTTCCAAATTCAGAACAGCTCCATTCACGGACACTTTTTTGGGTTAGATTAAAAATAAATTGAGATCAGCATGTACGTATAGACTTGTACAGAAATAACTGAAGCCGGGAGAACCAATTTAGTACGTTTCTGTATCAGTCATGTTTCAGGTCTTTGTTGTAACACCCTTTCCTCATCT
The DNA here is from genome assembly GCA_013397975.1 of Machaerirhynchus nigripectus. Lineage (NCBI taxonomy): Eukaryota > Metazoa > Chordata > Aves > Passeriformes > Dicruridae > Machaerirhynchus > Machaerirhynchus nigripectus. The sequence continues at coordinate 45,700 of VZRQ01000650.1, forward strand.
GTTGGTTACATTTTCACCCAGTTGCAACAAGTAACAAATTTAACATAACAAATGTTAAAATAACAAGTAACAGCTACATTCTTGTTGTGTATTTCCTTTGGATCAGTGAAGGCCTCGGCAAGTGAAGCAGCCTGGCACAGGGATCTGTGCTACACGTTCTGTAGCACAAATTTTCCCAGCCATTGGAAGTTGTGACGTGAAAAGCACACACCTGCATGGAAAGGTCAGTTATGGCACAAATGGGGCAGCAGGTGAACAGTATACTGCTCACATCCCCAGGTGAGAGCAGCCCATCTCCCATGTGGCTGCTCTTTTTGGAGATCACACAATCACTGAGGTTGGAAAAAACCTCTGAGATCATTGAGTCCAACCTCTGACCCATCCCCACCTTGCCAACCAGACCAGAGCACTGAGTGCCACGTCCAGTCATTCCTTGAACACCTCAGGGCTGGTGATTCCACCACCTCCCTGGGCAGCCCCTTCCAATGCCTGACAACCCTTTCTGTGAAGAAATTCCTTTTGATATCCAGAATTCCATCTGATGTCCAAGGGCAAGTGACACTGGCTGAGAAACAGGGGTAGAGCTCAGGCTCTCTTCATTTCTTCCCGTTCAGGTGCTGGGAGAGGCAGGTTTGGGCGTGGGGCGCAGGGTGTGGGAGCAGAGCCCTGGTGGCACGCAGAGGGCTCTGGCAGGGGTGCCAGTGCTGCCTCAGCTGTTGTAGCTGCAGTTCTTGAGGGCCTTTCTGTCAGTGCCTCCGACACAGACCCCGAGCTGTGGTTTAATATTAACTCTGTGTGCGTGTGAGCGCAGGAGCTCCATCAAACTGTGAAGCCTTGTTCGCTGCCTGTCAGCTCAGTTCGTACCCACGACAGCACAAGGGCAATCCCTGCTTTGTTTCCTTATTGCCTGAGAAGTGTTGTATCTAAATCTATTATTCTGAAATCAAAACAGTGCTCCTTGAATATGTTTTGTGTGCTCTTGAAAGAGACAGACCCAAAATTAAAAGCCAGAGGAACAGGGGATTCATCTTTTGCTGAAGAAATGTGAATCTGTCCAGTTCCATTTGACATAAAGTCCCAAAGGGCCTGAAGGTCTCAGGCATTTTTAAGTAGGTCTGATCATCATGGCGTTTCTTAAGTCAGAAGCAGCTTGCATGCTGCTATATTATAACAAATAAGGTTATGATAATCTTTTTAATGCAATAAAAATATTTTCATGCACTCAAAAGTGGAACAGCAACAACCTAAAGAACCTGACAGACAGAAGTGTTTGTTTTGACAGGTGCTGCTGTTTAAGGCACAAACCCCTGCCTGGCACAGCAGTGGCAGACCACCCTTTGTGGTGCTGGTGCAGAGCCGTGCAGCAGCTGTGCTGACGGCCCCTGGGCTGGCTGGACCTGCAGCATGTCCCCAGGCTCTGTCCTGGGTCCAGGCAAGGCAGCTTCTGTGAGCCTGGGGACCTTTGTGTATGTAAAACCCAAACAGAGTAGCATCTCTCTCAGCAGCAAACAGGTAAAAAGGTAAAATGGTGAAGCTTTCTGTTTTGTTCAGTTTTTTTAAGACTGAAGCTTGTATAGGTGTTTATAAAATTTATTAGGTTTTTTAGGCTCTTAAATATCGCACTGATAATTGTGAAAATAGAAGCTCTAGTCTAACATTTGAGCAGTCCCAGCCTGTGCTTTCATTCTCCTCTCTACAACAAGATATTTTATTTATCACAGAATCCCAGAGTGGTTTGAGTTGGAAGGGAGCTCAAAGCCCATCTCATTCCACCCCCTGCCACGGGCAGGGACACCTTCCACTGTCCCAGGCTGCTCAAAGCCCTGTCCAGCCTGGCCTTGGACACTTCCAGGGATCCAGGGGCAGCCACAGCTGCTCTGGGCACCCTGTGCCAGGGCCACATCACCCTAAAGGGAAGAATTTCTTCCCAGTATCCCTTCTGACCCTGCCCTCCGGCAGTGGAAGCCATTCCCTCTGTCCTGTCACTCCAGACCCTTGTGTATGGTGTGTTTCTCCATCTTTCCTGTAGATGCCCTTCAGATGCTGGACGGCTGCATTTAGGTCACTCCTGGGCCTTCTCTTCTCCAGGCTGAACAATCCCAATTCTCTCAGCCCTTCCTCATAGCAGAGGTGCTCCATCCCTCTAATCATCTTTGTGGCCTCTTCCGGACCTGCTCCAACAGGTTGATGTCCTTTAGGAATGTTCAAGCTCAGCGAATTGTCTTTAAAGCATTTTAGGCATATGAGTGACAACAAATGTTCCATGTAAAAGCACCTTTGTTGAAAGTGTTCCTTCCCAGCTTTCTGTGCAAAAGTCCCATCAGCTTCACCCACTCCTGGACAGGGACTGCTGCTCTCCTGGAAGAGTGTTCAGCAGGAGTAGAAGTAAAATGGATGTTATAATGTGTTATCTACAAGGCACTCTGGTTTTGTTTTGTTATTTTAAAGCCAACAGCAGCTAAGCCCCAAAAATGAACTGAAATACTCAAAGATATTTTTTCTGGACTGTAATTCTCCCACACGCGTCCTGTGAAATTGGGTCACGGGGGTTCCGGGGTTGTGGGTCATCCCAGTGTGACACTGCAGCTGTGGTGTGTGTCAGGGAATGCCTGCAGACAGCGTGAAAAGCCAAGCTCAATCAGAGACATTAAAAATTAAGCAAAGCGTTTGCCTGTGTTTAGATGAGGCAAAGCCCAGGCAAGATGCCGCGGCTCGGAGCGGCCTCAGTCCCAGCATTCAGCACAATATCGGAATGAAAAATGACAACACTTTGTCATCTGTTCAAATTGATATTGCACTCTCGGCAGTGACAGCTGAAAAGGCCCACAGGTGCCATATAAAGAGGTGACCATGTTGTCATATTTCATTTAGGCATCCCTCTGCAAAGCCATAATTACCTAATTAGGTTGTTAATTAGGAGATTAGCATTTCACTATATTGATAGAATGCTCTTTGCAGGCATGAGTCTAGATACAGATTTGTCTGCCCTAATTTATAATCTCTGCATTTTTTATACTTATTTATTTGCTTAAAATCTTGATGCAAAATTTCTCAGGTTAGCAGAGAATCAACTTGTCTGCAATTAAACAAAGATTTGACAAGATCAGGAAAGAGAAGAGTGAATACTTCCCATACATACCCCAGTATTTTCTCCCCCCTTTAAAGCTCAATAATTAAAATATTGGAATTGGTGTAATTTGCATCCTGATTAGTATGACAACAAAAGTATAGCCAAATTCCAAGCATTTCAGAAATACAGAGCTAATGCCAGATTGATTTACAGGTCTGGAAATGAACAAATAATTTGTTGGAAGTTGTGTGTAATGTAGTGTTTGCTCATCATAACTTCCCAATTCCAGTCTCTCTTGTGAGAGAGCCTCTTTATATGACTGTAAATGATTATTTCCTTTTTAATGATAGGACCAGAGTGTGAGTGACAGCTTCTGCAGATAAGTATTCACTCTTAAATGCACTTGAGCTTTTGCTGAAACATAAACTCGAATGTTCATATATTGCAGTTCACTTCCCTTTATCCTGCCTGCCCAGGATCTGTCTGTGTTTGAGGGGGTTGATTATTTGTGCTGCTGCAAATGCAGATAACCAGAACCATTTCTTGTGCAATTGCAGACAGAAGTTGACTGGGAAATAATTTCATATAACCTGAATCATAAATTTTGAAGTATGTTCGTGCCATCCTCTTCCTGGTTATATGGCGTTGGGGGGAAAATCAATTTTTAATTCTAATCTGCCTATCTTTTTCATTAGTTTTTAAAGATCACCTTAAAGAGCTACAGTCAAGGAGGTGTTTGACTACAGGGACTATGGAAGCCCTTGAATGATAACATGACCTGCAATGGTATATAATTCTTCCAGCTTGCTATGTTTTGAGTTTGTTAGTAATTGTCTTGGATCCAAGTTGAACCTTCCACAAGTTGTGTCTTGGGAATATTTTTGTTTACTTTGAATAGGGCTTTAATTGTTTAGTACTTCCTTAAGGAGGATAGTCAATTTAAACATATTTAAAAAAAGAAGAAAGCCAACTACAGCTTTGCAGAACAGGAGGAAGGATGATTTTTTCCCCCGCTTCTCACTTCTTACTTTTGTAACTTAAAGAGGAAGATACATTGCAGGAATTGGCTTGAGAGTTTTGTGGAGAATTTGGAAGTGCTTTTAGCCATTTGAACTGGAGGACTCTTAAAATAATTCCATTCAAATTGGTGGAACTTCGAAGTTGTAGCTCTTTCCTGCAGCAGAACATTTTTAGTTGCTGACAGCTTTCTCTGATTTTATTGTTTCTTGTAGCTTATTTAGAGGTCTGCATATTTCAAAGCATGAAAGGCAAAAATACCAACCCTTCATGTGAAGAAGATATTTCCTGTAAGATGCCACGGAAAGGTGGCACTGGCTTCTCAGTTGGGGGACTGCAGTCGGAGATGTGCTGGTGGCACCACAGGGCATTTGGCGGAGTTGGAAGGTTCTGACCTGGAGTCTGTGAACTTACGGGGACAAGTACATGGTGTGAAAGTGTGTGTTGGAACTGGCGTCCCTTTACCAAGCAAAATCCGTAGTTGTGCTGGAAAACGTGCCAGGAGCCTGCAGGAGGGAGCAGGGCTGGGGGCAGTGGGGGCAGAGTGGGGCCCTGCCCCACTGCTGGCAGGTGGGGAGGTGAGACACGGCTGCCCCAGCTCTCGTGCTGGTGTGGAGCTGTGACCGTGAGGAGCCACCTTGTGCTGGGCAGGGAGAGCGAGGGGTTTTGTCAAATTCCACTGCGTATATTTTAAAAAACCCAGAAAATCCATTCCAAAATAACTGTGTTTTCCCCAAAGTAAGGAAAGCTGCACTCAGCATTTTTCACGCTCAAGGTCAAACGTTTGCTCTGCAAGCAGCAGTCAGCACGGGCTGACACATGGTTGCAGTCCCACCAGTCAGTGGGTCCAGCACGGGAGCGTGGTTCCAGCTGTGCCCGCTGCTGTCTGTGCTGACACGTGGTGGGCGCCGGGATGGATGGGAGGGATGGCAGCCGTGAGGTTTAGCTTGTCCTTTCCCCTAATCTCACACTTGCGTTGATACCTCGTTGTCACCTCATGTAGGTTAACATGCAGGTATGATACTCTGTGGGGGCGTTTGGTGGGCAGAGAGGAAAGCCAGACAATCTTTATTTAAATAATTGCAGTACATCAAGCAAGCAGGAGGGTCACAAGAACAGTTACCATGTTGTGATGATGAAGTTGCCTCCCGAAATTCAGCTGTGTTCAGCTGTGTGTTTAAGGTACAGCCTGTATAGCTGCAGATCCTTTTCCAAGACCTTTGTGTCACCTCCTGGGAGCGGAATCGTTTGTTAGCGCGCTCTGCATTCCTCATTGTGTGCCGGGTTATGAATGAGGCTGATCTGCATAAAGCCCTGCTTCCCTCGCTGGGAGAGTCTATCGATGCCATAAATATAGCCGTGGGGTACTGGAAGAGGAATACTGCTGATAAAAATAGTAGACTGAGATGCAGCTGTCTGATTCTGCCACAAAGTTCCTGTGAATCCTGGCGAGACGTTCAGCCTCTTGATGGTGCAGTTTGACATCTTTGGGGACGTTCTGTAACTGCACAAGGCTAATGGGGGGCTGTGCTCCCCGGGGGCCTCAGGGCATGGCAGAATCACAGCGATGGGGCTGAGGAGAAGGGGAGAGGGAGCATTCATTCCCGGGGCGTTGATCAGACAACGTGCAGAAAGTTACAGAGGTGAATCCTAACGATCAGGAAGAAAGTGAAGGTCTCTGACCACCTGTGTGATGAATCACAGGTGTTTGCCAACCAGTACATCATCGAAACCCCAGCCTGTGTATCCTGCTGTACAGAAATACCAAACTAAAATTCTGGGGATTTTACATCACTCTCTTTGGTTTTAGCGTTTGCACAGAGTATGTTTGACATAGCTGTCTGCATGTGCTTTATTCAGTAGTAGAATATTATTTGTATAGCACAAGTATTAGAAGAACAGTTATTTTTTGTTTATGATTAAAGAACGTGTAAGATGCCGATGCTCAGGAAGTCCCTGAAATTGTTAAACTCAGCTCCCCCGTGAGGATGTGGTGATGGTGCGTGGGTGTGGGAGAGCTGAAGGGGTGTGCTGGCAGATCTCAGCAGATCTAGAAATTGATTTTGGATCTGTGCTTTTGCTGGAACCTTCAAGGTGTTTGTGTAAAGGTTTGCAAAACTGAACTTTGCTTCTCTGAGTTCTTCTTTCTCACTGGAAGTCACTGTTCCTCTGAGCAGGTCTGTGCCCTGGTTTGCCTTTACCAACGGGAGGAACTGCTTAGAATTCTGTAGGCTACAACTACTAAATATGGCATCAAAACCTGAAATGAATTTGTGGGTCTGAACTTTTTTTTTTCTTTTTTGAAGGCTATTAACTGTTCAGAGAGTTTCCAGTTAGTATTAATGTTTTGATAAATTAGTTTTAATGTATCTTTTTGAAAATTCTGAAGACGAGGAAATAAAAATATGTTTGTGTTAAACTTGTAGAATTTCCAGGACTTTCTCACCGTTCAGGTTTATGGGAAAAGCAGTTGCACATGTACAGTTGGGAAGAAGCTTGGCTGATTTAGCACAGGGCTGTTAATGGCAGGAAGTCGGGGTGCAGAGTATAAAGGTAAAACTCTCGCATCTGCTGTTACATGTTGTTAACTCCCTCAGCAGACATTAAATCATTTCAAGTACAATAATAGTGTGGGAGGTAAATTAACTAACCATTAACAATCTTATAAATACACAATTAACATGCCAACATTTATATGACACATTGATGGGGCAGCAGTAATTTTTGATTGGGAGTTTGCAGACCTTTTCGATGCCTGAGGCTGTTGCTTATTTAAACAAGTTTTTGCCGCTTGCAGGTACATGTGGCCTTTCCCAGTCAGTGAGTAGAAATAATTCAATTTAAAGAACATTCTCAACACGTGTTTTGCAATGTCCATAAAGAGTACTTGGTTGTGTCTGTGCTATCCGAGCCGCACGATGCCGGTCACCCTGGTCAGAGCCCCAGGCACATGGACAGCTGCCTTCAGGTGGGACATTTGCCTTGTGGCCTCTCCCTTGAGGACAGTGAGAACCCGCTCAGGAGCAGCCCCACTTTCTTTGATGGAAAGCATCAGAAAATTAAAACAGAGTGTGGAGTTGCAGTGCTGCCGAGGCTGGCAGGAGCCTCTGGAGATCCCGTCCAAACTCACACACACGAACTCACACAGCTCTATGGCTGGGTTTGAGTGGTTTTCTCTGATTAGAAAAGCAGTGGGGATTTCGAACTTCTGGAATTTACATCAGGCCTTGCCCTGTGTGTGATCTCAGACCGAGCCCCCTCAGGTGGAGGTGTCCCCGAGGCTCCTGCCACTGCTCACTGACGAACTTGCTGCCTGAACAGGAATAATTTTTATTTCTTTTTAGGTTATACTCAGCAGGTCATTTTTTGATCCAGCTCACCCCACAGCTCCACTGCCAGCTTTGGGAGGTGGTGGAGTTCCTGGAGCAGGGTCAGGCAGGGCATGGAGTTGCCCCTTTCAGTGTCAGCCCGGGCTTGAATTAGATTGACATAACTACAAATCCACAGCTACAGAAAAATCAGATAACAACGTGAGCGTGGTTTGGGTTTTGTGGTTTGGGGTTTTTTCCTTTTCCTTTTTGCCCTCTACTTTGTTTCAAAAGGCCACTTGAGTGCTCTGAATGAAATATCTTAGGTAAGTGGCAATTACTGTTCTTAAAGTGCTTTAGAGCTCAGGCGTGTGGTATTTGGTCACAGAGCTTTCTGTGTTGCAGCAGTTGCCCTGTGTGAAGCACTGTGCAGCAGCAGATGGTCAATATTCTGCCCTGACACACTAATCTCTTCATGTTTAAAGTTTTTCCTGGAAATACAAAACCTGAAGAGGGTAGTAAGGTAGTCAAAGAGTTGGTGTGTAGATGCAGAAGCAAAGAATAACACAGTTATGATGGGTGAAAAGAAATCCAAAACCCCATCGGTTCTGTAAAGGGATTCGTTGGAATAGGCAGATGTTTCTGGTGCGTTCTCTTGCCCTCCTCCTATGTGCAGCACTGAGGAGTATTTTGCCTTACAGCAACCATGTGTTGTGGAGTACTGGGAGCTGTTCGTAGGTGTCTGTTGTGTTCTGTTGTCCTGGGACTCAGGTTTCAAGCTGTCCTCCAAACCCACAGTTCCTTAAATGGACTTCAGCAACCAGTGTAGCTTAAGTAAACTGGAGCAGAACTAAACAGTTTGCCCTGAGTCAGTCTGGGTCTGTGCATCTCCACTAGTGACCTTCTGGGATGGGGGCTTTGAGCTTTTTGTGTTTGAAGGGGTTTTTTCCTGAAATGTTGTGTACATTATTTCTAGGTACGTGTGTCCATGAAACAAGATGGAGAGAAGATAGTACAGTGAAGTGGTGGACTTGTGGACAGAATGGCTTTCCTGGACAACCCAACCATTATCCTTGCTCACATTCGGCAGTCGCACGTGACCAGTGATGACACAGGGATGTGTGAAATGGTCCTGATCGATCACGATGTTGACCTGGAGAAGGTTAATCCCTCGTCAGCATATGGGGATAATGGGTCAGAACCACAGGGAAGCAACGGGGAGACTCAGGGCTATGTCTATTCCCAATCAGTCGATATTACCTCAAGCTGGGACTTCGGAATCAGAAGACGATCAAACACAGGTGCGTGGTGTTTGCAGCAGCTCTGGCCTTTGGCTCTCAGCTTCCCTTGGCCTGGCTTGCATGGACAAACCAGAGCGTGACTGGCTGGGTGTCTGTCAAACCCCTTTTGTAATGCTGAGGCCCTTTTATAGAAGGATACCTAATGATTCAGTTACTTTAGTGGGCTGTCAGCTGAGCTTTAATTGCTGTTTTACCTATTCCTGTGCAGAGGAACATTCAGGTAGTCAGTTTTATATATATAAAAAAATTCAAATTGTGAAGACATCAAATCTAAATCCAAAGTACATGAACAGTCTTTGATATCTCTATTGTTACTGTCTGGAGGGGTGTTAACTTTTGAACAGGATAGTTATTTTCTGAGAAAAAATCTGCCTAGTGAGGCATCAAATGTATTTGTTATAAAAGAGAGGAATGAAGTTTGATGTGAGCCAGCAAAGGGAATGATTTGTCTGTATTTTGTCTCCTAAACTTTTATCTCTGAGAAAAACCTTGAGCTAGGGTTTAAGCTACCAAATTAGAAAGTTTAAGGGTGAACACCTTTGCACAATACACTCATTTTGTCGTGACTGGCAGAAAGCTCTCCCATGTGGTGTTTCATGTGAGGGATATCCAGACTTCTGCTTAGACCTGAGGAATATTAAGAACAATTCTGGGAGGTAAAATATTGATGAGAGGGTTGCTGTGCGGTGGTCTGTTCTAACCTCTTTTTTTCTGTTCCTGTATATATTTTTTTAATGATTTCTGCAGGTATTATAACACCACCTAGAGCCCAGAAAGCACCTCTGTGCTCTGCTTCACCAGGAAAATGTGTGTGGTGTTAGAGATACTGAAATGCCTTTTACAAGTAGGAAGTTGTGGAAAGTTCCAGAAAAGGCAGGGCACTGATCTTCTGTACTGGAGAGGGAGGTTTGGAATCAGACTGCAGCCCAACCTGCCAGGGAGGCGAGGTGGGAATCCAGGGTGCCAGGCTGTCCTGGGGCTGGGTGAGTTCAGGGCACGGTGTACAGCTCACCAGGAAGGAGAGGCAAAGTTTGAAGATTAATAGAATTGCTCCAGAAAATAATTCTGAAGGATCATTTCACCAGGGGAGCAGACTGATAGAATAACCTCCATTTGGATTATGGATTGAAGCATTTCAGGTGCCAGCTGGGGGCATATTCCAAGTCAGGGCTGGGACCCCGAGGGAGCTGGTTTTCTGCCTCAGCTCTGGCGTGCCGGGTGGAGAGGTCAGTGCCAGGTGTTGGGTGTGGGCGAGCAGCAGTCCCCAGGCCCGGGAGCAAAGGCTCAGCTCCTTGCTGACAGTCAGTGAAACCACAGCTGCCTTTGGTCAGTGGCACTGTCCCACCGAAAGCTTTCGCTGGCTGCCTGTGAGAGTGAGCCTGGAATGATTCCCAGTTCTGGTGGGTGCTGCCCGTTCCGTGTGAGTGGGCTCTGCGGCAGCACGGTCCCACGGTGCAATGGTCACGTCTGGGATCAGCTGTGGGTGGAAGAACAGGATGGAGTCAGTGAAGGTGGTGGCTGTGCTCTCTTACGTTGTTTTGACAAGCGGTGGAAATACCAAACAGGATAAAAACATGCATTATTCTTGGTTTTAGTCAATGGTTTTTCCTTTATCCTTTGTTTGCCTGTTCACCTAACAGATCTTTTATGATAGCTCATTTGGGCAGAAAGGCTTTTGGAAGGTAGTTTTGGGCTACAGTGTGGGCAGTAACTAGTAAAAATGTGGAGCTTTTCTTTCAGAATAAAATATCTATGCTACAACAGTGTTTTCCCAATATTCAAACTTATGAGGAGGGATACTTATTTCATTATGAGGAAGCTACATAGAGGTATTCAGGTTCTAACATCGTGTTGACTTAAATGGGAGATACTTATCAAAGTCCCCATTTGTGCTTGTACCTTAAACTGCTTGTTGCAGCTGTTTAAACTCAAAGGAGTATTTTTTTTATCAGTTCCCTGGTTGACAGTTTTTATGGGGAAAAAAAATTTGCTTCCTTGTCCTCAATTCAGTTCGAAGACCCCAATGTAAAAGAATAATAACAGAAGGGATAGAAAATATTTATTAACATTTTTTAATTGCTGAAAAGGCTCAGGGAAATCCAATTGTATCCAAAAATCATCAGAGTAATTTAGCATTTTAGAATCTCTTCTACAAACCCATTTTAGTTAATGAATTATCTCAATACATCAAAATTGCTAATATATCCAGCAAATTGTTTCCTTCAGGGATCAGCACTGTTAGTTCTACTTCCCAGTCTAATCTGCTTATTTTGAGTGGGCACTTCATGACATCACTGGTTTCTTGGGGTCACTGTCTCGGGTGACTTCCATCAGGTATTTCCCCCAGGAAGCTCTTACTGTTAACAAAAAAAGGCAATTTAAGTTGTTGTCTGGTACCCTGGGCTGCAAGTTCTTTGGTATCAGAACTATTTGGGGCTTTTTTTATCGACCATATTTTGAAGATGGAGTCAAAATATATGTAAAGAAATATTATATTCATTTTAGGATTTGACTAATGTTGTGAAGATACAAATCATTTATTTTACTACCTATAAACTGTTTCAGCCTACTGAAGAAAAAGCTGTGCTAATTTATATAGCTTTGACATTTTATAATTTTCATGATTTTTAGATAAAGGATTTTATATTTAAAACTTTAATAGTCTAGTCTGAGTTCATTTATCTTTAATTTTTGAAACGGGTAGAGTAATTCATAACAGTAATTTTATTCCTGTAATGTAATATTCACTTCAGTTCATTTGTGCATTAAAATTCCTTTAAGACCGTTATTAATGATTTATATAATGAAATGTCATATTAATCACAGAAGTTTTCACATTTTATTATTCTCTTCCATGTTAATACTATCTTTATGATCTCTATTAATGTTTTATATCCTCTAATTTCAATTATAAATCAAGAACATTTTCATGTTTTTGTTGGTATTTGCTTTTCAGGGGTGCCACCTTTAAAATTTTATGACTTTTTCCCCTACATATGCAGTATAAAACATCTTTATTCATATAAAGGTAGTTAATTATGTCTTTGTTTATAGTAAACTTTCATTGACAAACTTATAGTTGTAATATTTCTTTTCAAGCTCAGAGACTAGAACGTCTGCGGAAAGAGAGACAAAATCAAATAAAATGCAAAAACGTTCAGTGGAAAGACAGAAATACTTCTTGCTCAGGTAAAAGCAAAGATCTTCTATTTTCCTACTGGCTTTCCCCCTGCCTTTGATGGTTACAGCATTTGCAGTCTGTGATTTTCCCCTGCGCTTTCAAAGCGTGGAGGAAATGCCAATTCTTTGTGCTGTCCCTGGGGTGCCAGCCTCAGCCACGGTGTCGGTACAGGCAGAGGAGAGGGAAACGGGGTGCACACCCAGCTTGGCCCCAAGAGCTGGAGTGGCTGCCCTGGGGTGCACACCCAGCTTGGCCCCAGGAGCTGGAGTGGCTGCCCTGGGCTGCACACCCAGCTTGGCCCCAAGAGCTGGAGTGGCTGCCCTGGGGTGCACGCCCAGCTTGGCCCCAAGAGCTGGAGTGGCTGCCCTGGGGTGCACATCCAGCTTGGCCCCAGGAGCTGGAGTGGCTGCCCTGGGCTGCACACCCAGCTTGGCCCCAGGAGCTGGAGTGGCTGCCCTTGGGGGGCAGGGCACAGCTCGCGTGTGGCCGGGACTGCGGGGACAGGAGGTGGCCCTGCCCTGCTCCAGGCAGGGAATCGATGGCAGGTGTCTGCTTTCAGAATGCAGGAGCAGCGTCTCCGTGGGGCCTTCCAGCCATTTCCAGCAGCGTTTGGCACTCTGGAGGCTTTTGTACAGTTTACTTGTACAGACTTTTTTTGTAGCTACTTTTTTAGATAAGGTGCAAATCTTAAGAAATAAAGAGTATATATGATCTACTTAAATGCAATCATAATAAATGCTGGCTTAGCTTATCTGGCCTTTTCTTGGTAAAACTATTATCACTGATTTCTCAAAAAATATTCAATTCTGTTTTTTAAAATTATATAATTAAGTATTTGTGACTGCACGTTCTACATAGTTTAAATTGTAATATATGAAATTAAAAATCAGTCTCAATTTTCCTATTTTAGAGCTCAAGCTAGTTTCTATTTCTGTTGTATTTGACACATATTCAAACCTTTGTATGGTCTGTCATGCCTACTTCTTTCAAAATTTGTGTATATCTTAATGAGCTCCCTCTGTAATCTCCCTTTTCTTGCCTAATTCCTTATATCTCCGTGGCTGTCATTTGCACACGTTTGCGTTCTCCAGCACTCTAATATCTTTTTCAGAGGAGTGAACAAAGCTGCTCACATGAGCAGCACAGTCGCACTAATCCTTAATTCAGTGTTCAGCTGTGTTGGATACCCCCGTTAATGCATTCTGAAATGTTTTTGCCTTTCTCCTTCTGTAAGCAGAGTTGTAGGTTTTAAAGGTTAATCTACCATAGCCTCCAACTCCTTGCTCGGTATTTTACAGCGTTTGGCCAGGGATGATGCAAATCTCTCTGGTGCCTCTCCTGCCCGCTGGACTGGCTCAGGCTCCGCCGTCACCCCCTTCCTCTCGTGCTGCCCTGCTCACAGGCATCATCCGTCCCCAGCAGGCAGAGTTGTCCCCTCTGAGGCGTGTGCTGGGCTTGCAGGCAAATGGATCGGTCCCTGCCTGCTGCAGAACAGGTTTAAATAAAAAAATAAGTTACATAAAAACTCCAGGCACTCGGGGTCTGTTGGCAGAGCTGATTTTCCTGCTCTGCTTAGCCACAGTTCTGCGTGTTTCTCCCTTACTTGCACGAGCAATAACACTGCAGCAAGGAGAAAGAGGAGCCCTTAAGGACATCCACTGTACCTTCCTCTTCATCACGTGGGTGTACAAGGCTTTGTGTGTTTGGCTCCTTGAATTTGGGATTAGGGAGAAGTGTGTGGGAAAACAGCAACAAGTGGATTCCAAGGTCCTCTCCAAAAGCCCAAGAATTATCAGTTAAAGGTAATACTCCAGCATGATGGTAGAGATTTTTTTAAAAACCCAACGAACAGCTATAAGAGCTTGTTGATTAACCAAAACAACCTAATGGAGTTAAAGTGGCCATGTTGAAAGAGCTTAAATGAAGCTTTTTTGGTTAATTGCATCCTCTCACAAGCCCATTGGGGATCTCTCAGTGCTGCCAGTATTTAGCACCTCTGCCAACTGCCTGAATTTTAAGGCAATCTGCTGATAAAAATAAATGGAGCTTTTGACCAGTTATCATTTGACAAGTTTTAATTTTGCACTCTCAGACATGAATCAACTCCCTGCAGATCAAGTGCCGAGTCATCCCGCCTTGGGAACAGTTCCATTTCCCTGGAGAAGCAAGATGGAAATCTGTGAGCTGAGAGGGAATCCAAGCGCAGGAGCGCCAGGCTGGGCGCGCTGGGCTTGGTTCTGGGGCAGTGATTGATGGAGGCTGGGGGCTCCTGGTTCCTGGAGCAGATGTGGGAAACCTTGTCCAGATTCAGCCACAGTTCCCTGCAGATGAGACCCGTTGGTACTGATGTGCTCAAACACCCCGGGCTCTGTCCTGATTTCACAGTGGCCTTGTAACATAAGAAGTCCTGCTTTTTAGGGGTTTTTTAGAGTATGGCTGTAAATTTGAAGTTGAATTGTTGTTGGAAATTCAGCTGTGCACTTTCTTCACATAAAAAGGCTTTTATGAGCCTTCACAGACCACACAAAGAACTCCTGAACTTGGATCCCCTTTGTTTTTAGAAAGCTTTTTTGTTTTTATCGTTCAGACTGTTGATCTGGAGTGGTGGTTTCGGGTTTGACATTTTTACAAGGGGAGGCCATATCCGACACACCGTGAGTAAAACCTGCAGAAGGGATTCCTCAGGCTGGGGTGAGGTGCCAGGCCTGCTGCTGGCAGCAGGGTGTCAGTGCAGGGCAGCGCTGGGCAGCCTGCTGCTGGCCTGAGAGGTGGCACCGTGCCCCGTGCTGCAGGCTCGGGGTGAACCGTGCTGTGCATGTGTCAGCAGCTCTTTCCCTTAGCGTTCCCTGTTCGTTTAGGAGAAGGTAGGCAAGCAGAAAGATCAGGAATGTGTCATTCTCTTGATTTTTATCTTGACTCTGAGTGGATCTTACGCTGATCAGTCCTATTCTCCATACAGGAAAAGCTCACCTTTTCCTCAGCTTAAACAGGAGCATCATTCAAACTTCTTAATGGTTTCATATCTTTGGGCTATGGAAGAGTGGTGGTAGATCCTGACTTGCTGAAGCGTTTGTTGGTTTGTTTATTTGATTTTGTGCTCCCTCTTACGATGTTATTTCTCTGTGGTAAGCAGCAGCCTCTGTACATCTCCTCATACGATGCCTCTAATCTCTTTTCTGACCTGCAGCAGAGGAGCTGAGCTCACTGTTTGAAAAGAAGAATTTCAGAGTGAAATCCCCATGTTCTGGGAAGCAGTCCATCCTCTCTGTGCGACTGGAACAGTGTCCACTGCAGCTCAACAACCCCTTCAATGAGTACTCAAAATTCGATGGCAAGGTGAGTGACCGGGTGGTTGTGTGTGGTGCCGGGGGTCCCCTGGCAGTGACAGGCCTGAGGCTGCTCCCGTGCACTGCCCTGTGCAAGCTCCAGTAAGACTTTATGGTGGCTATCTGGAAACATGCAAATGTAATGGTTCCAGCTACAGTAGAACCATTTCTCCCGTTTCCATTACAAAATTCTGGCCTGAGAATTAGGCTTCTCTACCTCGCTGTTTCCTTCTCCAGCAGGTTAGTGAGGTGCACCTTTTTTGTGCCAGAGTCCTGGGACATCTCTCCAGAGCTGATGATGAGACCCTTTGTATAAATGATTGATTACTTGGCATTAAAAAAAAAATCTATTCTGTCTATCCACATCACAGCACTTGCTGAATATTCCGTGGTTCATGTCTTTATCCTCAGTGCTCTGGTGAGAGTGGGAGAAGTCATGGTCTGTTTTGAGGGTGGAAAACTGAAGTATCAGTATGTCACCATCTGAGGCAAAAAGAAGCACTAATCAATGTGTTTCTGCACAAGTGCTCATTTGTGTAACACTGGGAGGAGATTGGCTGCAAACCTGGCAGGTCGTGGAGGTCAGGAGATGGATCTGATATTGCTCAGACTGGGGGATAAATGTCTTCCCTGTACTCCATATTGTCAAATATTTTTCTCTGTCATCAACTCTAGAAACTGAAAAATAAACATCGGTGTGATGGATCATTGTCATATTGTTCCAAAACAAATATAAATACTCTGCAGATCTGTTTTCTACTGGATTTGTTTGTGGAATCTCCTGTGGGAGGAGGGAGTTTGAGCTTCATTACCATTGTGATGGAAGAATTTCATATTCTGTTAGGTGTTCTTGAAGTGGAAAGCCAGATCTGTAATTCCACTGACATTTCTAGGAGTATCTGGGGTATTTTTGAAATGGTAAGCTTTAGACTATCAGGTTCATGTGCAGAAGCTCCTCTGTTGTGATTCTGTATTTATTAGCATGTGGCAATTAGTGCTAACTCAGGTTTTCAAAATTCCTGACCTTGTTAATGAGCGACAGCAGCACTTTCATGCTGACAGTGGCAGGAGGCCTTTTTTCCAAACCCAGGTTTGCTGTTCTTGTGCCACAACATTTCAGTTGGGCAAACATTCAAATGTACCCCCATGTCATGTATAGGGGAAGTAAAGATCAAATAATTCTTTATTAAATGAATTCTGTTGTAATTCATTCATGTTCAAATCTTGTTTCTCAGATGCTTGAGGAACTTCAGCACTTTCGCTTCCCTCTTTGATAATCCAAGCTAAACTTTATTATATTAGTAGAAATTGCAGGTGTCCATAATGAACATCTGAATTTTCAGGTGTTGCAGTCAGACACATTTAGCAGGTGTTTGGTCCACTGGAAGGAAGCTGCACTCTACCTGTCAGTTTGAGAGGTTAAGGAAATACCTCAGTGTCACTCAGCTGTGATTTGCAGGGTCTGATATGAATTATCTCAGTTGTGATCTGCAAATCAAATAAGTCAAGGCATTTTCTTAGAGTATAATCTCACTGTATTAACTTTAACACCACTGTTTCTGTTACTCTGGTAAGTGTATCAATAGCTTGCATATAAAGTTTATTCTCTATAATTCTGTATGTATTATCTAGTTTAAATGCTTGGCTAACCATCTGAGATATAGAAGAAACATAGTCCAGTTGTGAGTTATTTTACTTCAGTTCTCCTCTATTTTCAGTCAGTGATAAAACACCAAAAATCATCGAGCTTTTAAAAATTATTTTTAATGAACTATCATATGTCTTGTATTTATTTTTATTGATAATAGATGAGCAGTGTTTCACAGAAATATAATTCTTTCAGGGAATAGTGCATGACTTATTTACATAATTAACAGAGCTGTGTATCTCTGGGGGAAATGGTACATAATTGGGGAGAGGCGGGGGGGTGAGGAGGGGCTAGGGGCCTAATTAAACATGTCTTAAAAACACCCTACTTAATTATGTATTTACTCAGGGGGTCACAGTGGCTCTGAAATCTTTAAGGTCATAACCAGGCCTTTGGTTTATACGTATTTGAGTTTGGCAGTGCAGATTTCAGGTTGTTCAGTAACACTCGTTTTTTGGTGCATGGGCAAGGCAGGAGAGCTCAGTGTTCTCTGCGTGGAGCTCTGTGCCTGTCTGTGCTGCTCATCCTGACTGGTTTCACCATGGGCTTGGGTCCCTAACTGACCTGAAATCGGATAAATCCTCCTCAGGGTCCTCCCTCCCTAATCCCCCCCTTGGACCTATTGTTTCCAGGTTAGCAGTTCAAATCAGAGCGTGTCGTGTGCTGTAACACCAGCCAAGCCACTGTGGGCAGTGCTTGCCCCTTGCAGGTGTTTCCTGCCAGATTTAGTGCCTTTTTCATAACCACTTCTGAGATTTTATGAAATAGTAAAATTTTAAAGCACTCTAATTTCTTCCTGTCCTGATCACTTCATTAATTATCAAAACAGTAGAGAATATGGCTTCTGAAATACAGCTGCAGTGGAGGCGTTCTGAGCAGCTCAGGGATCCACACAACTTGCCCCACCACTACCCAGGACAGGTTTGTGGTTTTCTGTACAGTGTAAAACTTGAGCTCTTACCAGAAGCCACACCTACAGTAACTACTTTCAAGTCTTTCTTCGAGTTTTTCCTTAAAATAGTCAAAGTAAACCACAACTCTGGGCCTGTTTTCATGTTTTGCAAAGCACGTGGGTTGTACATCTTGGTTAATCAATCTTGTATACTCTTTCTAAGAATTTTGTATTGAAAGAACCTGTATTTCTTTATAATTCCTTCAGGTGTCATTGGAATAGAAAATTACTTGAAGGCTTAAGAAATCACTGGCCAAATTGATTTCTTTTGTCTGCATGCAAATTAAATTATCCCCCATTTGATAAATAAATTAATGTGTATTTCTGTTTACAGGACTTGGAAAATCAAATTTTGACAGTTTATTGTTCCAGCTTGCTGAGTGTTAATAATGTTGGGAAAAAAAGACTAAGTGTGAGACAGAGCTGCAAGTCCTGTGCAGGTACCACAGGTGACACACAGGAGTGTGGTGATGGTCATTTCAGTGACTCAGCTGAGCTTCACGTGTTCAGGCAGGAAAGGGGTGCAGAAGAGATCGAAAATGTAGGGAAGGAATTGTTTGGCTCTAGAGTAAACTGGAGTAATGAGGCCAAAAACCTTTCCTACAGGCAGGCCAGATTTTATTTCTGCTCCCATGACTAGCTGCAAATGCTATGAGAAGGAAGTTTGGCTTTTCTAATCTTACGGAGTTCTCCGGCGTTTGCTTGACTACTGGAGATAATTTAACTGAAAATTGGTCAATGTAATTTTTGGCTGGACAAATGCTAAAAATCCTTTGGTGAGGAATGGTGCTTCTCTGTGGTGCCACAAGGTTTCTTGTGGCTGATTTTGGTAATGGGTTAAAAAGCAACAATTTCTCATGTAGCAACTGTTTTAAAAATGATGCTGTAGCAAGCATGGGGGAAGGGATAATTCATGAGTGCTAATTGCTTGGCTGTTAATTTTCATAAGTGTTGATAGAAGCAGTTCCTTAAATTAAACTTTGTTTAAAATGTATCAGGGGAAATATTCCACAATGTCGGGCCCGAAGTGAAAATTAATATGAATGCTGTGGCAATTAACACGTACTGGTTAATAGCTTTTAGCAGCATTTTGGGATGATAGTCCTTAAATACATTTTTGCATGCTGCTCTTGTTTCAGTCTTGTTTGACTGTATGTCTGCATAATCACGAACAAATGTTTTCCACAGTCCCCAGTATTAAATAGCTTTACTTAAAGAAAGTAGATAAAGAACTTAAGAAAGAAGCAATACTACTTTAATTAAAATGGAAAATGTGTAAAATAATTAATCCGGGATTAAGATCTCTGTGTGGAGAAAAATGCATTTTTTTATTTCAGTGTTTTGCCCCTAAGCTGAGTGAAATGAACCTCATTTGAATCCAAAATAAGTTTGCATAGGGGTTGTTTTTAAAGCATTTGCATGTTCTGCCAGTGGTAGTGGTTTACTTGCCACCTGCACTCTGCTGCCTGACCCTGGAGAATTTATGCTGGGACACCTCCTGCTGTGGTTGTGCTGGGTGTCACTGGTGCCTGCCCCTGCACCGCCAGCGAGTGACCAGCACTGCCCTCGCTGCCACTGCCTGCCTGGCACCAGGAGGGAGAGACTAACATTCCTCTGCAATCACAGCAGCCCTTCCCCTTGCTTTTTGGTTGCATTTTATTCGGATTTCACCTTGCTGGAGAGCCAGGTCCGTTGGGGCTCACAGTGGGAAGGAGGAGCAGCTCTGCCCAGGGCTGCAGCCAGCGGCGTGAGCCCGGCCGGACAGCTGTGCTGCAGCCCCGCTTCGGCCCTGGGGCCGGGCCATCCCTGCCCTCACGGCCCCTGTTCCATGTGGTCAGTGTGCTGTTCCGTGTGGTCAGTGTGCTGTTCCCTATGGTCAGTGTGCTGTTCCCTATGGTCAGTGTGCTGTTCCGTGTGGTCAGTGTGCTGTTCCCTATGGTCAGTGTGCTGTTCCCTATGGTCAGTGTGCTGTTCTTGGTGGTCAGTGTGCTGTGTCCCTGTGGTCAGTGTGCTGTTCCCTATGGTCAGTGTGCTGTTCCCTATGGTCAGTGTGCTGT
>VZRQ01000650.1:72917-99023 GCA_013397975.1 Machaerirhynchus nigripectus
GCGCGCGCGGGCGCTGCCGCTGCCCTTCTGCGAGCTTCAGCTGGCACGAGTGCCAGGGAATGCAGAGTGTCTGGGTTAGACTAATTAGAGGGATGATTTGTGAAACGCTGGCTATTTATTTAATTAATCACCGGCACGAAGCTATAAAACCCATATTTTAAAAATCCCTGTTAGTTTGCCATGTGGTTAATAGATTGTGGCACATTAAAAACTGACACGGTGATGTATTAAAAATGTTCCACCTAAGGTTGGCTGATGTCCTCGAGGAACTTGAGCTGTCTGCTTTGTGCAGCAGAAGCAGAGGATTAGAGGCTGATCTGTTCAAGGATTGAGTATTTCTGAAAACATTTATCTTTTTTAGAGCATCTGTTCGTTAAAACAGATCGTGGCATGTTCCTTAACGCACAAATAATGTTTATGGTGCAGTTTTAATTATAAGTTTTGGTTGCATTTTGTTATTACAAAGAATAACTCTGTTCCTCGGTATTAAATTGTAATGTTTATTAGTAAGTAAAATATAAATAATTCTTCTAAAGAGGCCGTTCCTTCTCCTCACTAGAAGGAGTTCGAGGATGGTTTGGGGTAGTGAATGCATTTCTGCTGCAGCTGGAGCAATTGCTCTCGGATCAGTGTAAACGTGTGTTTTCACCCTTCTCTGGAGCTGAGGGAGCTGAGCAGCCCAGGGCTGCACGGGCAGGGCGAGCTGGTGCCACGCAGCTGGTGGGACATCCCACCCTCTGTGTTTGCTTGGGCATGCGGGGAGGGAGCGCGTGTGGGGCAAAATGCCATGGGAGCGTGGCAGGGGACGGATGGACAGGGCCATTTGTCCTGAATCTGACACCTACATGGACATAAACACAGCCTGGGCTGTGACAGGGGTGGAACTGGGGCTTATCCCTCCATCCATATAACATTTGTCAGAAAAAAAGCAGTATTAAGAATTCATATTAATAGCACTCCAAGTAAAGCAGTTTTTAATTCATAGAGAATTGTATAAGTGAATGTGTGTTACTGTAATTGCAACGTGCTGTTACCAGCATTATGTGTCCTATTCTTTGCTCAGGAGTTACATAATTCTATTAATTGTGGGAGTAAATGCCAAGCAAGAGCAGGCAGCGATTTGGGTGCTTGATTGTGTGGTTATTTATGTAAATCCTGGTTTTGAGGTGCGTGTAAAGATGTGCTCAGGTGGAAGTGGGGAAGGAAGCTGTCCAGCTCGGAGGTGGTGTTTCTCAGCTGTGTGTTGTATAATTAACTGGTACATTAGGAGGGGGCTGGAATAAAACATGAGCATGTTAATGCAGCCTGGAGCTGGGGTTGTAGTGATCATTGCGATGCAGAGGACGCATTGCTCAGAGCTGCTGCTGCCTCTGCAGCCTGCGAAACATCTGGACCTTTAATTGACAAATCGCGTGGTGCTGTACAGAGCAGGCATGCTAAGTGAAGTCAACAATTTAGAATAAAAAATAACAGTGTGTTATTTACCTTGGAGTTAAATATTCATACTTTGTTATGCTTTGGGTAACAGGAAATTACTGGGTTAAATTTTTATGAATAGTGACAGTGTGAATAAGATAAATTAAGTGTTTAATGATGTTAATGGAATTTTACATCGTGATCTGCTAACTCTGCAGCACAAGCTGGGGTGATAAAAAGGAGAATCCGCTCCTCAGAACGGAACAACTTTGAGGCTTCAGTGAGAAGCTGCAGGGCTGGCAGAGTGCCAGGCGTGTCCCCGGCCTCGCTGGGCTGTCCTCCACACATGGCTTAAGAACAACAAAAGGAATCAAGTGCCCAAAGTAATGAAAAGCCCCAGTGCTGGTGTAACCACCTGATGGAATAAACCCCATCCCCATTTTGCCATGGCAGGGAATACTGTGGTGGGTTGGAGGAGGAAAGGAAAAGAAAAATACGGTCCCTTGTATTGCCATAAACATCTGTGCTTGATCTGTTAGAACTTTTGTGTGTTGTAAATGCTGGGTTATAACATTTCCACTTTTCCCCTTCAAGTATTTTCTGTGTGTTGATTAAATACATAAGTGAGTAAGTTGTGTTGTGGAGGTGACTGCTGGATCACAGAGTGTATTCAACACCCTGTCACCTGAACCAAAAAACATTTAACTGAGTTTAAAAATGAGAAGACATTTTGCATTTGGGAACGGAAAAGCATTTGTTTCCATTTTGTGCAGTGTTTAGCATTGTTTGCTGGGAGGTGAGTCAATGACTTGAATTAATTATAATTACTGAAGAGACATATACTGATTGAGCAAATAAAGTAGTAAGCTCATTCGTGCCAAGGCCATCTAATTAAATGCTAACTTTGGATAAGCTAGATGTGCATGAAAGATTAATTTTAAGAGGTTTTTATGACTCCCACTAAATAATGATTCAGTAAAATCTTTGCATTATATCATTAGAACATCTAATCTTAAAGTGATATAACATTTAGTCACAGAACCCCATTGTGCAGGAAGAGGCAGTAAATTGTCAGTGTTGAAAATCAATCACTTTTCTCTTGGAAATGTTTATGGACTTTGTTTTAATTTTGTGCCGTGGTGTGCAGTGAAGCAAAGCAGGAGTGAGAAGGACACAGGGCACCTGACTCCCAGCAGCTCCCGTTTTGCAGGTGCTTCAGCACCTTTCAGGGGTGAGCTGTCCTGGGGTGTCCCGACTGTCCGTGTCAGGTGAAGTGTCAGTGGCCACACAGTGATCCACTGAAGGCACACATCATCTGTGTTGGAGGGAGGGATGCATTCCCTCATGGACTTGGATTAAAATTTGATTTTCAATCTTAGAAAGACAACTTACGTTGATAGAACTGATAGATTTAAATTTTTTTTTTTTAACTTGACATACTGTAGGAGAGCACCAGGGAGCCTTAAAAGAATCCATCAATAAAAATACTAGGAAAATTTTTCTGTGATTTACTGTACATTTTCAGTGTATCCAGTTACCCCTCACTTTCTTAAAGGATTGGTGGGATATAACATTTCTAACAATAAAAGCTTAATGGAATCAGATTTGTGATTTCCTAGAAAATTAACGAGATATTTTGTCAATTTTATTCCAGACTTCATTTGTCAGAATATACAGTGTCCAGTGACAAGGTAAAAGAATTTTTTGACAAATTAACTGTGCCACAGGTGACAGATCAGGAAAATGTTAATTTAACAGCCCCTTTATGCTTCCCAGATTTATTGGAGGCTATTAAGGAAACTCCAAATGGTAAGGCCCCTGGCCCTGAATAGATTTTCCATTGAATTTTATACAGGATCTATTAATAAAGTTTGATGCTGCCTCTTTGAATATCAGTAATTGTCCTTTATCTTCTGGGTTTCCTCAGCATTTCCACTTGGAATACGGTTTTTAGTCGGGAGCAAAAAGTAACTGTGGTTCCAGTAATGCCTGTGGCCTGGTTCTGAGGGATTCCTCCCGGAGAGGGGCCCCGGGAGCGTGCGGAGCACAGCAGGGATCACTGGTGGGATGCAGCGTGGCCGCTCTGACCCCTGGCCGCAGACCCATCCCTGTGCCCTGTCTCCAGCCCCACCACGTCCCTCGCGGGCCCGAGCAGGGCAGTAATTGAGCTCTCAGGGACTCCTGCACAATTAATACTTTGCAGGATGGACTGAGGCTATGGATTCGCTCTGTCCCTCAGACAGGGACCTGATGGGTTGGATTTATAGTGTGGTTCTGAACAAATACCACCAATTTGCAATAGTCACAGTGGAGGTTTCCTCCAGACCCTCTTGGCGTGGGACTGCTCAGTCTCAGCCCTGGCCCACGGGTTTGCACAAACATTTCCTACCCGGTGTGACAATGGATGTTCTCATTACTGCTAGAAAATCTAATTGGCTTCAGGTTTCAGCCTGTCTAATACCTCATGGCCATCAGCTTTACAGACCTTTAATTAATAAAACAATTTCTCTGTATTTTTCGAAGATCTTGAGTATAACAGCAGTGCTTTGTTTCCAAGTCCTGCTGTTGCTGGGATTGCTCCCCTTGCTCCAAGAGCAGTTGGAATCCTCATGGGTGTGTGAGTTTTACCTGGTTTTAGTCACCTGTCATTTTGGTGTTCACACTGAGTGCTTGTGAGTAGGAGAACAGGCTATCTGTAGTGGATGGAGTTTGGACAACAAAGATAGTAAAAATAGGCTGGAGGAGGTAGAGGAGATTTAGAGATGGGGAAGAACAAAGAAAAGTTTAGTTAAAAACCAGCAAACACCGAGTCAGGGTGTGGGGCAAGGCAGAGCCGTGCTGTGAGAGGAGCTCCAGGAGTGTGTCAGGTCTGTGATAGCTGGAGACCAGGGTCCCTGAATGGGGTGATTTTATAAATTCATGGTTTTGGGTTATGAGTTCACCCTGTTGGTGCAGTGGCTGATGGATAATCTGGTCTCTTTGGTTATTAGTCCCAGCTCCTGGCTCATTTGTCCCTTCCCTGGCTTGACGCTGAGTGTATCAATTGTAACCTTGGCATCATCTCCCACATCTGGCTGTCCATTTTTCTTGGGTTCTCCATTATCAGGACCCAGCATTACTGACAATTCTGCCCTCCTTGGATTTATATATGTAACTGAGTTAGCGTGCCAAGGAGTCACATTAATTTCCTGGTAGCTGCTGTTTGCTCCCTCTCTTGCCGAAGCAGCCCCGGCTCTGGGGTGTCTCTGGCCAAGGACCACAGCGTCACCAACACTCACCCACGTGCCCCTGGGTGTCTGCACCTGGGCAAAGACAGGTGATTTGGTACCTGGTACCAGTTTATTTCCCTTTAAAAGTAAGTCCTCGAAGTAGAAAAGCAAGAGAGATGGAGAGAAGGAAACCCACCCTTGTGTGTTTTACCAGCTGTGGCTCTGTTGTGTTTGTGATTTCCTAAGGTTCTGGGTGGTGTCTCAGAGGGTCCTGGCTGCGTGAGCTCAACCAAAGGTTGTTCAGGTTTATCCAAACAAAGTGAAGGAACGTCCCATGTTCTGTTACAAACCTAACCTTCCTTTAAATGAGCAAAACCAGTTTCTTCTTACCCTAAAAACATGGGAAGAGGAGGTATCTGTACTATAAAAATGCTTTCTTAACATACAAATTTATTGTGTTGGGAGGGATTTTAATAATACTTTTAGCTATGCCAGTATGAATAATCTTTAAATTCCTATTACTTCTCTAATTTATAATCGCACTGAAGGATCAAATGGTTTTTAACAATATATTGAAATTAGCACATGGCATTTAACTCCCTGTTTTATGCTCTCATTATAGATTTATAGCATTGAATCCTTTTATTCTGTTACTTAGAATTCCAAGTGATTAATTCAAGAAACTCTCTCTCTTCTCAAGGCCCTTGTAGTATGGAGAGAGATGAAGGTACAGAGTTACTGTGGGTCCTTTGGAAGAGGGAATCAGGATGTGCAACCTTCTGTTTGTTTAAAAGATTTCTGGGTTAAAGCTGCAGTCCTACCTGGATTAAACACTTTTTTCTTGTCATGCAAACTTCACAGATCTCTGTGTTGCCGTGTGTTTTATGGTTTATTTAACTGTCAATCTCCGTGGCATCAAATGGATTTTTTTCATACAGTAAGTTCCAGTAAAGCCCAGTATTGATTCTTCTTGATGTCTTTAAACAGAATGCTTCAGTGGCTCAGCTGTGTTGTGATTTTGTTCTTCTCTTGGCAAGCCAAGCCAAGCCTTGGTGAGGGGTGTCTGTGTCCCTCTGGGGGGCCAGGGGCTGCTCAGGTAGTGGGGAAGAACTGCAGAAGAGAGCAGAAATGCAGAAACAAGGGTAGTGCACTTCGGAAGTCTCAGGCTGGTTTGTTGGGTCCCTCCTCCTCCCCATCCCACACATATTTGGGTTTGTTTGGATTCTGCAAGATCATGGGATCCTGTAGGAAGGTTCAGGCTCTCTATGGACATCTGTGAAATCATGTCCAAGTATTTCATGTCCTATTTACAGATGAACAGCAAGGAAATAATTGGAATTTAAATGTTCAAGCTTCTTCCAATTTTAGGCCGTATCAGCATATTTTAGTTTTCCTGCTGAAGAGAATTCCATCCGCCCAGATTCTGTATGAACCCTGTCACACTTCTTTTATACATTCTAATGAAATCTGTTTTCTCAACAGGGCCATGTTGGTACAACGGCAACCAAAAAAATCGACGTCTACCTCCCGCTGCACACCAGCCAGGACAAGCTGCAGCCCATGACCGTGGTGACGATTGCCAACGCCAAGGTGCACGACCTGATCGGCCTCATCTGCTGGCAATATACAAGTGAGGGACGGGAACCCAAGCTGAAGTAATGCCCTTTCTTTACTACCTCTTGATCTCTAAGTTTCTCCCCTGCAGCCTTTTTGCCCACTGGAACGGATTTCTCTGTCAGTGTTTGGATGTACAAACCTTAGCACCCTCACATTTGCCAGTATTTCCCTCTGAGCAGCACACGTGCACCTCCAGCCATTTCTCTTTCAGCTAGCTGCTGTGTGCTGGGAAATGATCAGCAGGAAGGCTTGGATCTGTAAATGAATCCTAATTTCAAAACTATGTAAAAATAATGCAAACTTTGTCTCTTTTGGTGTCACAGAGGCATTTGTTATTTCGTGTCCCACCTATTTTTTGGTAGTGTTCTTAATGGCTGAGATCACAAGATGTCAGATAAAATCCAGAATTCCTCTAAGTCCCTTTGCTGTGCTGGAGCACTGGTGGTGTTCAGTAAGAGCTGTTCCTTTTCCCTGGCAGATGACATGAGATGCATAAACAGGTTCTCCTGAGCAGCTTTTTTTTTAAAACAGTTCTGTAAAATGCTTCTGGTTTTACTGGGCCATAGAACATAAAGTAAGAACTCAAAGTAGTTTATTATTAAAGAGTTGTCAGTAACAGTCACTGGCAGGGATGTCCCTGGTGCAAAGGAGGTTGATAGTTTTGTTTGGGTTTCTTCAATATGAGCCAAATTTCACTTTTTTATTGTTAGTGGAATATTGAATGAATAAGGTGGGGCTTTTTTGATCCTGAATTTTGCAGCTCGCTGTTTCAGCATTTTTCAGGAACACTGGAGGGCTCAGCAGTCTCACCTGCTGTGGAAGCACAGTTGTGGGGGGAATGGGAGGGAGGTCACTTGAGCTCCCATGTTTGGATTTGCTGATTTCTGTTCCATGGACTCAGGGAAGCAGCCCCTCTTGGAAACAGTTCCATGGATATTCTTTCTTTGGATATAGGTTTTTGCTTAGCTCTTCTCAAGAGACATGTGAGATGTTTCTGAGGTTAAACACTTCGGTTTGATTTGTCCTTTTTTTGTTCTGGAGAAGAAATATAAAATTATTCACAGATAGTGCCATTTCATTTGCTGTTATTAATTTCTGTTCCTTATATCACAAGTTCAGAGAAGTGTCCTTTGTGTATGATTAGGTTATTTTTTAATGAGTAAGACACCACTGATGTCAGTCTTTGGACACACACATAATTTTCAGGAGCACAGCAGACCTCAAATGGACCAGCACCCGTGAGTGGAGGGTTCCATGAACCATCACTGCCCACAGCAAAAGGCAGCAGTGGGAAGAAGTGAATTTCACTGTCTGCCTTGAAGGATAAGATGTTATGATGTGTCAAAAAGTGCTCATGAGCAAGGAGTCTGTCCAGTGTAATCAAATCTCAGGGCAGAAAGAATAAAATAAATACTGGAGGCGTGAGTTCCCGTGTTAGACACAGCAGCAATTGAGAATCTGGGGACAAATGCTGAGATTAGGGGGCAGAGCCTCGAGTTTCCAAGAAGTTTGTTTTCTTGTAGGTTCTTAATTATTTCTCATGTCTCCATCATCTTTTTTTTTAGCATTGATGACTGCCAGTCCTGGAGCAAGGATTGATTTAACTGTAAACTAATTCTCATATTTCCAAGTAAGGAAGGAGCTCGTGTAGGGTACCCATTCTACATTGGCCATTTGTTCCCGATTCAGTCAGGTGAGAGTATAAACAGACCAAATGGGGATCACTGTGACACTGCACTCAAATACATACAGAGAATGCCTCAGATGGGGTGTACAAAGCATGCAGAGTGACAACTGTACCTACTAGTGACACTGGGAGAATAATGAGGAGGTTTTAGACTTTATAATTAGGAGAAACAACCCCTTCTGTCTTTAGGAAAAGAATATATTACTGCCTAATTCCTTTTCCTAAAAGATAGGTGTAAGAGTCTGAAGTGAATGAGTACTAGTTGACAGCTTTGAGAACATTCTGTATTCAATTAGGCTGCCTTTTTTATTATAATTGTATTGTATTTGTCTCTATTCAGTCTCTTGTTACAAGGAACCACTGACAGTGTTAGCAGCCCTGTCCCTGGCCTCTTACTCATGCACTTGGGTTATAACCCAGCAGACCATTTCCTTGCCAGGCCCTGACAGATGTGCTGGAATGATTCCACCCGCAAAAAATAAACAAAATCCCTTTCTAGGAAGAAAGTAATAGCGAGATGCACAATTCAAATATGTTTGCTATTTTTGGAAGTGAGGAATGCTGTTACATCTCTCAGTTGTTGTGCTGAACTTGTTGAGTTCCAGCTTCGATCTCAGCCTGGTGGAGGTTCAAAGTGCAGAACAGTCTTACTCACTGGACTTTTTTTTTTTAAAGCATTGTGACTAAATCTGTGTTAGTGTTCAGGAGCCCAGTCCGTGGTTGAAGACGTTTGGGACCCCTTTATTCCATGGGATTTAACCAGCCTGTGTACTTTCCCTGTATTTGGGGGGAGATGAGCTGGGGGCGCTGGGATCGCTTTGGGACAGTGCTGGGTGTGTCCCGCTGCCGTGTGCCTGTGTGTTCCTCCAGCTTCAATGAGAGTTATGCAAATGCATCAGGTTCCAAACGAAAAGGCTCCCTTTATTTACCCAGAGCTGTGGGTGCACACCGGGCTGCCAGGGGAATGGGCTGGAGAGCCAGCAGGGCGCGGCAGGGGCACGGCTGCGGCAGGGGCCGAGCAGCCAGGCTGGCAGTGGCACGGACAAGGGGACTTGGAGCTGTGTCGAGGGGGACACACGAGCGTGCAGTGCTCGCTGTCTGTGCTCCCCCGGCGTGGGAAGGACGTGGAGCTGCTGGAGCCAGTCCAGAGGTGCTCTGAGGGGTGGAGCACCTCTGCTGCGGGCACAGCCTGCGGGAGCTGGTGCTGTTAGAGCCCCTTCCAGTGCCCGAAGGGGCTCCAGGAGAGCTGGAGAAGGGCAAGGGACGGGGGCCTGGAATGCCAGGACACAGGGAATGGCTTCCCACTGCCAGAGGGCATGGTTAGATGGGATACTGGGAAGGAATTGTTTCCTGTGAGGATGGTGAGGCCCTGGCACGGGGTGCCCAGAGCAGCTGTGGCTGCCCCACCCCTGGAAGGGTTCAAGGCCAGGAAGTTTCTTTACTAGTATTGCAGAATTTTCAAAATTCAGACTGGCAAATGTTGCTGAACTACCTTTTGGGGAGCAAATTTTCAGCTTACATTAACAGCAATGCATCATTGTTCCCTGTTTTCTGTAATAAATGTCTTAGTCGTGACAAGATGCCTATAGATCACCTGGACTAAGCACTCTCAGTAAAGCACACTTGCAACCAAAGGTTTGTGAATTAATTGAGAAAATTGCAAATCAGGTAGTCAGTGAAATAATTCATTGTCACATCCAATCAATAAACTTTGTAAATCAACTCATTTAATTCAAAAAATGATCTATATAGATCAAGCGACCAATTAAACAATTAGCATACACTTTATAATTAATTAATTTAAGCATCAATCATGCAATTAAAACTCCAAATTTAAACTGCAGAGTTTAGAAACATGCTGCCACGTGCACCTCCAGCTTTACTGCATGGCTGGGGAAAGGCCCGAGTGCTTGCAGGTTTACAGTCAGAAAGAATACTTATTTTCAGGTCAATAATTTAAACTGAAGTAACAGTTGAAATAGATTTCAGTGTTAGGAAATTATGATTAATACATGTTTGGTAGCTATAAATAGTTGTTTCTCTCTGGGCTTTCATCTATGGAAAGAAAGAGGCTCAGTTCTTTATTTCTTTCACATTGTATCTGTTTCAACTTTCTGTGTTAGTTCTGCTTGTTGGTGTTTATTAATTTGTAACTGCTTTTAGTGACTGAACTTAAGATATTTAGAAAAGGTAAGTTTTCTGATAGCCATTGCTAGTGTGTTGGACAGATTTTTTACTTTTTCCATAGTTCATCACCCTGCTTACCTGCCCGAGAGCACTCTGCTTTCCCAGCCTGCAGACAGGAAACTTTCACAGTTCTGATCTGTGAAAAATCACAGACACCGCTTGTTTGCCTTTAGCTCTGAAGTGTAGTCATCATTTAAATAAATAAATTCTCACAAATGGAGAAATACTACTTCCAGCTTTATGAAATCATGAAACTTTTATAGATTTTAGAGTATTTTAATCACTGTCAGGTTCTGCTTGTAGTGCAGTTAAGGGTGAAGACTGACGGCTTGCTCTGAGGTTTGGGGTTTTTCCATCGCAGCAGGGTTATGGCAGCAGGACACGCTGGGACCTTTGGGGACATGTTTATGTAGGTGTCATCAGTGGCCTTCCAGAGCACGCCTCCCGTGCAGGTGCCCTGCCTGCAGGGCGTGGTGCCTGCTGCCGTGGCTGTGCTGACCAGGGCGCTCTCTGTGTGTTCCAGCGACAACGTCAGCGCCTACTGCCTGCACATCGCCGAGGACGACGGGGAGGTGGACACGGATTTTCCACCCTTGGACTCCAACGAGCCCATCCACAAGTTTGGCTTCAGCACCCTGGCGCTGGTGGAGAAGTACTCGTCCCCGGGGCTGGCGGCCAAGCAGTCGCTCTTCGTGCGCATGTGAGTACGGGCCGGGCCGGGGCCAGCCCGGGGCCGGGCCAGCTCCTGCCCCCTTCCTGCCCTGCTGCCCTCCTCCCGGCTTCATCACGCTCCGGGGGCCACACGGGCTGGTGATGCTCTGCAGTGAAGCAAGTCATTTTGTAGACAAATAGTTGCAGTGTGGCTTAATAACGATGCTGTGGTTGAGAGGAGGAGTGAGCAGTGACCAACCACACCGGGTGGAATAGGACTGGACATTCCCCTCCAAAAGTCCAGAAGAATTTTGATGAGGGAGATCCCATCCACCCCTGAGACTTGAGCTGTCTGACCTGTAGCTCAGGAAGAATTTGCTATGTCCTTATCAGTGAAGTACGGATATATACTGTGCTTGATCACTTTTATTTTTCTTTAGTTGTGAATGAAAAATCTCTTAAACCATCAGAAGGCCTTAATTACCAGAACAAAATGCCAGGAGCATAAGCCACTTCTTACTTGGGAAAAATATTTCATGTTTGGAGCTCTTGAAATGAAAATGCTAATAGGGTTTTCCTGGTTATTGGACATTACTTACATTTCTTAACACTACAGCTGCTTCTAGTTCTGAATAATCAGACATTTTTTTAAAAATCTGCCTTATTTAATTAGTTTTTATATTCTTTATTGTGTACTGTGTTTCTTAGCGATGTTCCAAAGCATCCTACATAAAGCCATTGTCAGAAATCCCATGTGTATTCCCAAAGGCCACATTCCTTTGTTCCACTGCGCTGGGGCATCGGGAAAGAAAATATGCTGGCCCCAGTATTCACACCTAAGTTATTCAAGGCTGGGCTGCACTGAGGCAGTGGTGAGGAAGGGGAGGTCATTGTCAATAGCCAGTTCTAAACTGCTGCTGATTTCTCATCTGGAAAAAGTCCCCTCTCCCAGCTTCCCCCTCCCCGCCCCCCAGTGCTGTGCTGGGTGCATGAGTTGGGTCAGTTTTCCTTGCAGTGACCAGGGGTGGGTCAGGGTTTGGATGCTGGCTTGGAGGAGGTGGAAGTGCCCTTCCCGTGGGAGCGCAGAGACCTCGGCGGGCTCCCGGCCTGGCCAGCAGTGCTCAGCCTGGAGCTTGGAGCAGGAGTAGGATTAGCTGCAGGTCCTGCAGAAAAACACAAAATCTTTTGGTTAACCATCATTTGTGCTGATGTGAGGAACTTCCTTCTGGCTTGGAAGGTGCTGCTGAGGAGAAATAGGACAACTGCATCATAAGCAGTGCTCTTCTGAAAGGGTCAGTTTGGTGGTTCCAGTGTCCACATTTTAATTTTAAATGGCTTGTGATTACTGTGTAAATAGTTAGGTTTAAATTAGAATTTTTAATGTGTCCCCTAGAATAAAGGATTACTTGATCATCACTTGATCAAAATGTTGTTACCTCTGTGAGTTCAAATGTGCGTGCTGTCCTATTTTTGTAGGGATTTGTTGTAAATTCTATGTCTTCTTCCTGCCCTGTCACCCAACCAGTGCATGTAATTGTGGTTTTCTATTTTGCATCTCTTTTTTTCCTCCTCGTGCTGAAGTATTTCAGCTGCTGCCATGTCAGCCTTGTGACTTGTAATGTTTATTAATATTGAATCACTGTTGAAAAATGTTGATGCTTGTGAGCAGCTCCGTGCTGGAGCCGTGTTTCATCTCCGATCTCCCCGTCCTGCGTGCTGGGTGTTGGTGCAGATGTTGTGCAGTTGCCGAGCTGACAGCGGTGGAGCCCCGCCAGGGACCCCGTTTCAGCAGGACATGTTTGAGCAGAAACAGTTTGCAGAACTTTATACACTTCAACTCCTGCCAAGGCAAACTCTGAGCCACTTGAGTTAGTTATAAATACCCAGAGGTGGTGGCTGGAAGTAGCCCACAGTGCAGTTTATATTCTGAGCTGGATGTGAATGTCGTTGTGGCTGTACAGAGTAGTAAATAATTGAGTTTGATTAGGGAGAGGGACCTCATTATCCCCCCACCTGTGCCCAGCTGGTAGGGGAGGGTCGAAATGAAGCCATTAGCTGTCGCTCTTACTGGCATCTCAAAGAGCTCAAATACATCTGTGTCTTATTTTCTTTTCTGGCACAATCAGTCGAGCAAGCTAAGCAGGCATGACCGAATTTGGCAAGTTCCAAGGACTCTGGCAAAGTTACACAAGGAGAAGACGGAGGGCAGTCATTCTGGCTGCTCACTGCCCATTAGTCTAGCGAGTTGTGTTTTTGGAAGGTGGCTGTTGTGGAAAGCAGAGCTTTGTCCAACGTCAGGCGCGCCGCTCGCACACAGCCCCGCTCTCCTGTCCAGGGTGTCAGGAGGAGGCAAACAAAGCACCACATCCATGGAAATACAGACTTCTTGAGGTGGTGAGGTCATACCTGAAAGGCTTAAAATAAATCTGTACCATCATTAGGGCTTTTTCCCTTGGAAATTTTATTATTGGAACTTGACATACTCGATCTAATGGTGTTTCGAGGAGCTGTAGCTCAGCTGCCAGTTGGCACACAGAGGGAATTTGGCATCCAGTTCCTCTGCTCTGTAGCACTTTTTTTCTGTTTTGATATTGTACTTAAATTGCTTTGACTATTATATACAAATTTTCAAAGCAGCACCTCTGCCATACCCTATAGTTTAAGGTTTGAAACCCTTTTAAAATACCAGACTTGCATCGTGCATTTGCAAATTCAGTTCAAAGCCCCAAAATGTGTTTTTTCTTGGACTCAGCAGCACTCCCCAAAAGGCCTGTTCCTGGTTTGTACGTGGGGGTGGGTAATCTGCAAAGTACATTTTAGAATATTCATGTAAAATTTAAGACAGTTAATGTGGGTGCAGAATTAAGAACGTGGCTCCCAGGAGAGTGGCAAGGCAGGGGTGGGCCCCAAGAAGGGTGGCAGAAGACTTGGCAGAGGTCTAAGGTCTGTTATGGTGGTGTCAAAATGCACCAGCTAAACTCAAGGGTGCACAGAGCTATGCAAGCCCAACCTGAGATGCACAAAAGCAGGTCATTTAGGCTCGGAATACAAATTGTGGCTGGCATTAGTTAGTCTGGTTCCTATCACGGTGTACTTTTAATCTTAAAAATTACCCAGCTTAAGGTAAGTCCATTGCATCAGCTGGGATTTTGAGTCTTAACTCTGACTTTGTGCTGATCAAGTGGAAATTGCTATTAGTCACTCCCAGGCTCTTCCAGCCATGCCAGCTGGTTATACAGTGAGCTTTAAGTGCTATAAATTCCACTTCTGGAAAATAAATTCCACTTCTGTGTTAAAAAAAAAAATTAAAGTTTTTTAAAATTGCTCCAGATTGGAAAGGAGCTTTTCAAAAAGTTCTCATTCAGAACAGAAACCTTTTGTCCTTCCAGTGCAGGTTGTTTTATTTTGTGGCAAAAGGGGGGACCCTGCCTGTTCCCATGGCACCTCAGCACCATGAGGGGAGCGCGCCGGAGCTTCTGCCTGTGCTGTTGTTCCCTTTTCCCTCTCCTGAACCTTGCCACCCTGGCTCCGGCGCCGAGGCTGTAAAAGAAGATGGAAAGCCAAGTTACCGCAGAATGATCACTATCATTAACATTCACGGGTGGTTCACTTATCATTCCTGACTGCACAGACATGGCAGCCGTTATGAAACGTCCACAGGTGTAGCACGATGATACATATTACATTGTGCCACAATGGATTTATGTATTCTGTAACAAAAGAAAAGTGTAATGAAAAAATACAGAAGGTAATCCTTTATTCCTCCACTGCACAATTTATCAGTAATGCCTGTGGATGATAAGTGCCAGGGATTTCCTTTGCTTGATTTAACCTTGTCACCCAGGTATGTTTTTGCAAAATGACAGAAAATACAAGCTAAGGAATTTCTTTGGCTTCCAATTTGCCAGCAGCAGTTTTAATTGATTGACCAGCATCTGCTTGCCTGTCCCATTTTCAGTGTGTTGACTTAAAGTGAAGGTATCACACCTTAGCAGAGTGAGGTAAAACACGTTGTTTGTAATTGCAATTAAGGATGTGCTGGGACGGGGCTGAGTGAGGACAGTCCATGCCCGTGGCCAGTGCAGAGCGATCTGGGGAGTGGTGAGGTGAGGTGAGGTGAGGTGAGGTGAGGTGAGGTGAGGTGAGGTGAGGTGAGGTAAGGTGGGTGTTTCTCCAGCACAGCCTCCGCTGCTGTGGTCACACAAGGATTGGTGGTGTTCCAGATGATCCGGTGCTGAGCGCGGCTCCGGGACACCCTGGCAGCGCGTCCAGCGACAGGACAAGGAGCAATGGCCTTAAACTAATCCACCAGAAGTTCCACCTCAACATGAGGAAGAACTTCTTTCCATGGAGAGTGGCAGAGCCCTGGAACAGCTGCCCAGGGAGGGTGTGGAGTCTCTCTGCAGAGACATTCCAACCCCACCTGGACACGTTCCTGTGTCCCCTGCTCCGGGTGACCCTGCCTGGGCAGGGGATTGGATGGGATGATCTCCAGAGGTCGCTTCCAACCCCAGCTAATCTGTGATTCTACGGGGCTTCTCCTCTGGGCACAGGAAACGTGCTCTGACTCGCTGGCGTGGCCCCAGGATGACGGCAGGAGCTCTTTGGTCTGGGCTGGAATCCACCCCCCGGCTCAGATGTGTGGGGTTGCCGAGTGCTGAAATGTTGTCCTGAGGTTCTGTGGTGCCTTGTGAGGGGAAGCCAGCGCTGGGCCAGGGCAGGGGAAGGGAGCAGCTGGACCAGGATGGAGTTTCAGCCCCTCTGGCTCAGCTCCAGAGCACAAAGACCAGAGTTTACAAAAGCGGGGCGCGCTCTGCCTTGCACTGCTCCTGCCAAGGACTCGCTCACGGTTCGCACACTAAATATAGTAAAACACAGAGGGTTTCTTATTTTGCTTTGATCAGTAAAATAAACTTTTAAAGATTGTTCTGGGATGAGATCCAGCTTCTGAGGCAAAGAATGGCCGTGGCTCAGGCAGGGGTTAGTAATGGAGTGTCAGGGAAATCAGTCTGACAGTTCTCAGGCCAGCTGCTCAATGGAAAGAATCGGCCGAGCCGGGATGGCCCGGAACACGAGCGGGATCTCAGCAGCCTGTGCTCTTCAGCAGCTCAAGTGTCAGGAACTGAAAGAGAATCTTCCAATTCTGGGGCGCTCCTGATCCGTGGGGGTGTGAGCAGCCCTGGGCTGGGGCCATCTGCCGATGGCCACTCCATGCCCAGTGGGCAGGGGGCTGCTCCACAGCAGGGCTGCAGGCCCTGCTCTGTTTGGGGTGAAACATGTTGAAAAGCATTTTGTAGTAAGGGGAGAATTGTGACTCCAGTTGTTTTGGCCATAGCAGGTTTTGGAAGACTTCTGCTGCCTTTACAATTTCTTTTTTCTCTGGAGTATTTTAATTTATTTCCCTGTATTTTGGTTGGAGTTTTCTGGAAACTTCCTGTAGGTATTGAAGAGCATTGTGTGAACTACCTGGAGGCCCCAGGTGTTGGGATGGCCTGGTCCAGCATGGAGGGCTTTTCAGGTAGCATTTCAATGACAAACCTTGTGTTGTTTAAATAAAAGCACAAAAGTAGTTTCTGTTTTGTAATTATAATTGTAGAATAGGTTTTTCACTTTAAAGAATCCACTGACTCTTGCTCAGCAGGTCAGTTGGGACTGAAGCTGTCAGACTTTAGGGAAGAGAGAGCTTGGCCAGGGCACTGCCGGGTGAAGGGCAGGTGTTGTGTGGTGCTCGTGCAGGTCATGGGGCTCCACAGCAGATTCAGGGGAAATTTGCTCCTCAGTGAAGTGCTTGGGAAGATCTGCTCACTGCAGATGTTAGCCAGAGCCTCTGAGCCCCGGGGCTGTTCCCAGGACAGCAGTGTCACCTGCAGACGTGGTGGCACTCCCTCCCTCAGCTCTGCTCCTGCTGCACTGAACATGTGGCAGAAACAGGGAAAAGTAGATGCATGAAAAGGTTGGGAGTATTTGGTTTGAAGACGAGTAAGATAGAGTTATAAATAATAAATGGTCTGGAGAACATAAATTTGGGCTTTTAGGCAGTTTCATTTTGCCAGGAACAAAGGGAATTGAAAATGAAATTCAGATGAGACCAACGCACAACGGAGGAGAGGGAAGCATGTCTTACACCCGTGAGGGGGGACATCTCCTGAGCCCAGAGCACGAGCGGCCTGCAGGACACCAGGCTGTGACCAGCACGTGCCCAGGCAGGGGGCTCCTGGCCCCGTGTCACACTGCAGTCGGTGCCCTGGGCACGGCAGTGAGTGGTGAGGGCTCAAAGGTGTCGTTCCTCCGTCCTGGCTGGGCCAGGCGTGGGCTGGGGATGCCACGTCTGATGTGACCTGAGCTCCAACCTCTAGTCCCAGCATTTGTGTTTCACAGTGACATGTAATATGGGTTTGTTTTTCAGGATGTACTTGTGTTGCTTGGATTGCTTTCGCCTGCCAGTTGCTTTTAAAAATATTCCAGCTGTGATGTTCATATAGAGCTGTACTCCCTGATTAAAATTCCTGGTTGCCAGATACAAAGCTCCTCCTCCTGCCCAAATAGCTTTGCAAACCAGTTTTTTCCATGCAGAGCTATGTCTCCGGTGGGAGCCTTCAGCTCTCGGATTTCCCTGGAACTGTCTGCAGTGACATCTACTGACACGAGCTGAGACTGACTGCGAGGGCTAAGGGGCAAAATTTACTGATATGCTCATTCAGTGTCTCTTCTATTATATGGTCACCTTCTCTGCCTCCCTGGGGGTGCCCCTCGGGGTGTTTGGCAGCAGTACCCCCCACAGCTGTCCCCATGCTCTTTGCAGTCCTTCCCCCTGTGTGGCTTCTCCCGTGGGTGATGGCCACGACAAGGACCCACTGCCCTGGATCTTTCTGGGAGATGTTGTGCCATGGTGCTCACAAAAGTGTGTCCAAAGAAACCCCGTTAGGTTTGAAATAATGCATTGAAATAACACCTTGATGGTGCTGCAAAGCTTCTGTCACAGAGGGGTGTTCTGCCCCTTCTCCCTACGTGTGGGACACGGATGGAAATGCCACTGCAAACTGCTTCCCTGTTGTGTGCTGTGGAACACCCCACAGACACGAGCTGGGGAGAGGAGGAGCCCCCCAGGTACACTGGCTCATTTTTCTCTTCTAATGCTGAACATCAAGTGATCAAAAATAACAATATATTAGGAAAATCCGTATGTCCCTTGCCTTGAGTCTCAATCCATTTTGGCTGGTTTTGTCTCTGCCTTGCTAAGGCAGTTTGCTTGGTTTCTCCTTTTAACTTCCCTTTACAGCCCAACTTCGTTAACCGTGTGCCTAACGAGTGCTTTGCTTGAAGCTAACGAGGACTGCGGGGAGCTGCCGGTGATGATTGTTTTGTAAAACTGCATGTGCATCTGTCTTGCAGAAATGCTGCTCATGGATTCTCACTTATTCAGGTGGACAGTATGAAGGTCACCATGAAGGATATCTTACAAAAGGCCTTAAAGAGAAGGAAGGGATCACAGAGAGGCTCAGGTGGGTTATTTATCGTATTTTCTAGAGGGCAGGGTGTTTTCTCCATGAGTATATTTTATATCTCTTTTTGACTGTTGTGAACGCTGCTCAGGTTTTGGGGGTGTTGTGTCCCAGCCCCACTCACAGCAGTTCTGTGCACAGGTCTGTGCTCACGCTGGCACAAAGCTGACAGTGCAGGAGCTGCATAATGTTTGCTGCAGAGCAGTACATCCATTCCTGCAAATATTTATTTATGATAACAAAGCCATTTGCATTCAAGACCAGTTCATGGTAATTTGGGATGATGGGTAGAAGTACAGCAAGTCCAGCCCATGATAGAGTTTGTATATATACTTTTAATTTATGTAAGAAAATTATGCTTAGCGTGATTTTAAATAATTTCAAGGATTCATTGTTACTTGTACTGAAAAAGAAAAATTCACTTTCTGCAATGTTATCAAAATAGTGCTGTTATAGTTAAGGCATATGAACACTTAAAAAAGGAAAATGTACAGTACTTGTATTTCTATTTTAAACACTGTTTTTCTGGGGGGTAGATGTGCATTCACATATATGTTAGTGTATATATTTCAAAAGTATAAGGCTGAGAGATCTTTCCAGCAACAAGAAATAATTACTGAGAGAAATTGCACTGAGTCTTGTCACGCAACAAAGGAACTTTAATATAAACCCATCTATATAGTGGGAAAGATAAGGATCTTGTCTTTGTAAATGAATGAAACCTCCTTATACACTCTCAGTTTTAACTATGGGAAAAGAAAATAAACCCTGTTCTCTTTAGAAAAAGTAGTTCAGTGCAGTTTTTAAATGTGTGTATAATCTGTCATGGATTTAATTAGCTATCTTCAGATGAGAGCTGAAGTTTTAATAAAAGTTAGAAGAGATAACACAGTGAAGGACACGGATGAGCTGTCTCAAGGCCATATTCCAAGGGAACGATAAGAGCTGTAAAAAATGGCAGAGAAGAGCAATTGAATGGAGCAATGAAAATCTGATTCTCGTAAAAAAAAAAACGGGGAGGGGGTGGAGAGGAGCAGTGCTGGGGGGTGGAGAGGAGCCCCGCCAGTCTGCAGCAATTTGGAGGGTGGCCAGGAGCCATCGCTCACCCTCGGCTGCGGCGCCTCCGTCCAGATGTGCCAACGGCACGTCCCGGCCCTTGCCAGCTGACTGCGCCGTGTGATAACCAGCTCTCTGGATGCCCATCACTGGCCGCAGAGATAGAATTAAATGATGATGATCTTCCCACAAGTTGGGAGAGGAAACAATGCATATAAATCTTGATTTCATCTCAGCGTGAGAAGTCTTTATCCATCATCACTCATAATGAACAAGTCGTTAGCGGCGATGAATGGTGTTGGGGTTTTTTCAAACACCTCTTTTGTTCACTTTTTGGGTGACTTTTATTTATTTCCTGGGGTCAGATTTCCCTTCCCTGAAGGGAGGTTGCTAAAGGATTCACTTAGCTCAGTCTTTAAACTGCTATCCCCCTTCGTGTAACAGATGTTTTATTCTTTGTCCATTTGAAATTTGATTCTGCTTTGACTTTGTTACTTTTGCTCAGTAGTTTAGAAAAGGAATGGACCTGGCATTTGTTCCTTCAGCTAATACATTCACTGCAGCTGCCTTGGCCCTCCTGCTCAGATCCCTCTGCAGGAACAGGGTATATAGGGATGTATGTGTCATTTGGTGTGGGGGATAACTGTAAGAAATCATTTCAGTTTACTTTTTATTAATTATCCATGTGATATCTCACCTCTTTGAGAGATCATCAGCACCCCTGCTGTGGATATAACCACAGTGAAAGTCACAACTGCAAACCTTTTGGTTACATGCAGGCATGTTTTCATGGGAACATGTAACTGGATTTCTTGGAGTCCTCGGTGTTTGCAGGTTCTGGTTACGCTGCCCCCCAGGCACAGCCAGAATTCCTGCAGCTGTAAGCTCCATGCACTGGGGTCACTGTGAGCAGCGTGCTCACTCTGGGGAAGCTTCCTGCTAGAATTCCCAAATTACTGGGTTTCATAAATGAAATCCATATTTTTTAACTGCTGATAAGAACCCACAGTGCATTCTTGGAATTGTCCTGTAGTGCTGGCACATGGCTGAAGCAGTTTCTCAGATCAGGTATTTGTGCATTGAATTGGTAAATCAGAAATTTTTATTAACATTAATTTGGCTTATCAAAACCTTTCCTTATTCCCAATTACATCCCTCTCCCAAAATGTGGCTTATCAGGCTTTAGGGGGTGGGAGGGCTTAGGAAGGTCTTGCTGTCATCTCTAAAGCAGCAGCATTGCAGCCAGGTGCACAGAGGAGACCCTCTAGATCTGGACAGGCCGGGCCAGTCCCCATCTGCCCCAGGCTGGGAATGCTGCTGAGGGCAGGGAGAACTCAGGATGCCACCACAGTGGGCACAGAGAGCCTGGAGCAGGAGTAGGAAAAGATTTTGTCGTCATTGCTCGCCTACCACCAGATCCTTTGTCACTGGAGAGGATGTGCCTCCACTGTCACTGGGAGGTGCGGGGGTAAATGGAATTGCAGGTCAGACATTAGCACAGCACGGGCCAGGGTGGTCCAGGTCGTTATTAACCACGGGACTGGGATGTCAAAGTTCTGAATAAAAGAGAAGACATAGTTTAGGAGAAGCATTTCTCCTCATTCAGCAATGTTTCTAAAGGGTCTGATTTGTAAAAAGTTGTTACCAAAAATAGACTGAACGTGTTTATTTGAAGGTTTTTGGAATAGTTTAATAAAACTGAAATGCCCGTGAGCTTTTCTGCCTGTCTTCAATGGGCCTCCAGATCAGCCTTTTCAGGACAAATGAATTCATTACATTACATCTTATGCTGTTCTCAAGCACTGGTAGAAGCAGTTGCTTTCTGACCTGTTTTCACCACTGACTTAGAGGACGTTTTTCAGACTGGTCCTAAATTGGTAGGAAAATGCAAACCTGGGTTGGCGACTTCGGGTGAGGAAAATTTGAGGAATTCCTGTGGAACAGTTGGGAAGGGTTTGTTCAGCATGACCAGGGCTAAAACACTGGACTAGTTTTCTCTAAATACTTTATTCAGCCAGTAGAGATTATTTGTTGCAGCGAGATACTGGTCAGTAGGAGACAGAAGTGGGCTACAACCTTTGCTTCATAGAAAGGGGCCTGAAAAAACTGAGGCAATATTCTGACTGTGCCTAGCTCTATTTAGATAAAATTATTGCAAACTGTTCAAACTATTTCACCTTCCTTGCAATTCTTCTTTCTTAGTGTCTCAAGGCTTTTGACATATGAACTCTGACCATTTTTAAATAATAATGTTTGAGTCAGTCAAGGGGAAATGCAGGTGGTGAAATAACTGGATGTTGTAGCTGAGAGAGCCACGGCCCCCAGTCCTTTCCTAGAGGACGTGGTTGTCCTGCAGCAGGACTGTGGGACCTGGTGACCTGTCCCACCACAGGCACCCACAGGGGGTTAATGGGAATGCTGGATCATCTCCTGCCACGTGCCCAAATAACCAACTGGGAGCAGTATGTGGGAATGGCTGCAAGTTAGGAAAAAGCCTGTAACAACCAGTCAGTGCTGTATACTGGAGAAGATAAATCTGCAGAGGAAATCGTTGAGGCAGATGTTTAATTAGTTGGAGCCAGGCTGGATAAATCAGGATAGGAGCTGTCTGTGCAGATACGCCGGTGTGCCTTCCCTTCCTCTGGGCTGGTGTCACTGGCTTTAAAAACAGACTGTGCTTTTTGCTGAGGAAAGAAGCAGCAGAAAGAGTCATATAACCTCTTGCTTACTGTAATGGATTCCCCTGTGTACACTCATAAAACAGAAAATGTAATTGATGTTTTCTTATGGTAATGAAAACTAACGAAGTCGAATACTTTATCATCAATTTGTTTAACCTATTGCGTGCTCAGCACCGGGTATCGCACAGGCGTATTTTATGGGAGGGCTGGAAATAAAACACTGCAGTTGTGGGATGAGCTTCTAGGGGAGACTGGTCTGATGGCACCTTGAGGGGGCTCAGGGGCATTGTTCATGCGAGAGGGTTTTCTGAAAATAGCCCAAATGGGAGAGAAGGGGTCCGAGGATGGAGGGATGCCCCAGCCACAGGGAGGAGAGCTGGAAGCTCCATCAGTGCCACAGGGACCTGGCTGGGCACGGCACAGGCCTGGCACAGCTCAGGCACTGGGATAACAGCCCTTGGAGAACCCCAGTGTCCACAGGTAGTTTAAAGATTGTTTTGTGTAGTCCTGCCATGCCTACATCTCCTTGGGAGTGTTTCTTTGAGCACTTCAGCAGCCAATGGTGTAAATATAAAATCTCTCTGCAGTGTGGCAGATCTGCAGAAAAGAACTCACATGCTGGAGATTGGGAGCATAAGAACTTCTGTTCTCCTTGAATTTATCAGTAAAAATGTCAGATACGGTGCTGTCTGGATTTTGAACAGCTCTAATAACCGAGTCCTGAAAAGCTGTTTTAGGAGGTGAGATTTGGGTGGTTTAGGTACTTGGGATAATTCTGCTCCCCAGAGCATCCGTAACAGTCTTAACATTAACTTCTGGAGCAGGTAGCTGTTAGGGCTGCTTGAAAATCCCACCCTCAGGCTTGGCAGAGGGAGTTTTGTAGGTCATACAGATCATGTTGCAGATCTGTAAAACACCGGTACCCCTAGAACTTGATTTGCCTTGCTGGGAAATGATTTTCCTGCTCAGTCAGTCTGGTGGGTGTTTCTGCTGGTCTTACTTTCACCAGTACTCATCTGTTACCCCGTTAACATGTAAGAAATTTGGGTTGTGGTAGATGTGCATTTTAAATCCTGCTTTTTTAGGAGGGCTCAGTTGGACCAAGGCAGGCACAGCCTGCCGAGGTGGAAGGCACAGCCTATGCTCTGATCCCAGGGCTCAGCTGAGGCTGGGGCTGACAGCAGCCCACAGTGTGCAGCAGGCAAGGAGATCTTATCAGGCTTTTTATATCTGCACCAAAGCCTGCACTCAATATTCCCTATAAAATATGTTTGCATGGATTACGATTTTAAGAACTTAAGAAAGACGATGACTTCATCCTTGATACTTCATGGATCTTGATGCCATGGTGATTCTCAAATTAAATATGTGCAGGAACTATATGTACACTTGGAAGTTATCTCCCTGCCTGTGAGCTGTCTCATTCCTGCTGCTCTTCAACAAACACATTCCCTGGGACGCCAGTTGCCTTCTCCTCCAGAGCTCGACTGAATGGACTATAAATACTAATGTAAAGTAAATAACAATGCAGAGAGAATGTGTGCAGAGGCTTTGTTTTCAAACAAATTAAGCATCGATGTCAGTATATAAAAATCGAATGTTCTTAGAAGGAGATGAGAGACAAAGCTAAACAACATAAAATGCTGAAATGTTGGAGTAATCCTGCCTGTTCCTGGTCGGTGTCAGCCTCTCTTCATCTGAAATTTCTAGTGAACAGAGAAGTCTCCTCTGATTAATCTTGTCTGATTTTAAGTAGAAATTCTTTGCAGGGTGAACATGCTACTGATTATTATTTAATAGCTGCCTCCGACTGCAAACATCCCCCAACCAGAAAGGCTCAGTCCTTTTAAGAACAAAATGCTCTACAAGTTTAATTGTTATAAACAAAACCTTCTGCCAACATTGCACAGACGTGACCTGTATTTTCCGTAGGTTAGAGGGAGAGTTATTAGCTCAGTGTTCTGTGAGTTTGGAGAAAGATTAATACTTTTTCGATAAATGAAAACAGCTGCTTTGCAATAACATTCAAGTCCCTAACAGCTGTCAACCAGTGCTTTTTGCATTCTTTAAAATGTGTAAAGTGACCAAAAATAGTCTAAAATAATCTTCCTGGTCTGTTGAAGTGTATTATTTCACTGCCACAGGAAGCTGAATAATAAGAAAAGCAAAAGATTCAAGAAACAGGGGTAGGACTTAAAGATAGAAGTCTCCATATCATATTTTAGTCTCTGCACCAGAATCAGAGGAATTACAGCTGCCAAGGCCAGGGAAAAGAGCCTGTTCCACCCGCAGGTACCTGGGAGCACAGTCTGTTACAGACCCGGGTTTTGCGGTGGTTGATCATTCCCACGTTTTACATTTGTTCACACAAAGTCTAAGTTACCCCTCGGAACCCGGGGATTCTCAGGAGGAAGAGTTCTGCTTGGGTCTCATCTTTGTTTGAGGAGCAGCTGGGGAGGAGAGATCTGAGTTGTGTTTGAAAATTCAGTTTCTGACGTGTCGGTGTCAGCACCACATTTAATGTCAAATTTCATGACTTAAATGTTCTAAACCAGCTGCTAGAGGAGCTGCAAGCCTTGCTGGGGTTCTCCTTCCTCATCCTACCTTGCTGGTGGGAGAGTAGGACAGAAAATGTCTGTAAAGG
Source organism: Machaerirhynchus nigripectus (assembly GCA_013397975.1). Classification (NCBI taxonomy): domain Eukaryota; kingdom Metazoa; phylum Chordata; class Aves; order Passeriformes; family Dicruridae; genus Machaerirhynchus; species Machaerirhynchus nigripectus. The sequence continues at coordinate 97,568 of VZRQ01000650.1, forward strand.
GAGGTGTGTGTGTATTTTGATTGCACTTGTATGTGTTTATTCATACATTTAAAAAAGGAGAATTAAAAAGATAAAAGAAACTATGGAAAGCCACAGCCCTGTGATTAAAGCACTTTTAACAGATGAACTACAATTAGAATAAACTGTCATTAAAGTTTGGTACTGTCATGGAATGATGGTAACTGAGGAGTTTAAATTTAAAAGTAAATATGTTCGAGTAGGCGATGCATATGTTTGCTCTGACTCTTTCTGGGATGGAAGCCCCAGCATCTGTGACAGTGAAAAGCCAATTAATTTGTATTTCCTTGTGTTCACACTCATGCTTTTCTGCTTAATGGTAGTTGTGAGTTTCTCTGGCTCCGAGTGCTTTGTTTTGGATCATTACAGCATCCCTGCAGAGCCTGGTGCCCGGGTTATGAATGGCTTTACCTGGGAATACTTCAGCAGTGCTGGGTGTGCAGCGCTCAGCCGTTTCTGCCAGCAGGACTGGCACGGCAGAGAACGGCGGCGTGCGCGGAGCCCGGCAGGGCCGGGTCCCTCCCGCTGCCCGCTGTGCCAGCGCCGCGCTGGGCAGGAGCTGCCTGGCTCCTGGGGCCCTCTGCACTCCAGCTCTGCACCGTGCCAGCATTCCCAGCGCTGGCCTTGGCTCCTCTCGCCGCTCCCGAGCAGGAGCTGGTCCGGGAAGGGGAAAAGCTGCTCCCTGCTCGTTTTTGTCGGGTATTCCCCGCAGCAGGATGGGTGAGCAGGGCGAGCCCCTCGGTGCAGAGAGGGGTGATGGAACTGCTGGGAATGATTTCCTTCTGCCTCCAAACCGCAGCTCTGCTCTGCAGCGGGGATGATTTATTCCACACGCCCTTTCTCCCCAGCCTGGTGACGCTGAGCAGAGCCCGGCGTGCCGGGGCACGGGGATGCTGGTGCACATGGAACAGCTCGTTGGGAATAAAGGCTGTGAGTAGCTGGCCAGAACAGCCATGGCTGGTTAGCCCTGCGCCTTGGGCTGGTGGGGGGCTGGATATCAGCCTGGATGGGGGAGAAGAGTTTCTCATGGCCAGCCTCCGAAATGAAAGTGAAATATTGAACAGAGTCTGTTTTGGAGCTGTTGGCATTGAATTCATGCACTTACTGCTTCTTCTGGATTGGTAATAATGCTGAATTTATTTTAAACTGTGCAGCTCAGTGTTGGGGTGACTGAGATTTGTGTGTTTGTTTCACCCACCCTGATGAACAGAGGCTGTGCTGGTACCTGGTGCCTTCACGGGACCAGCTCCTCCCTGCTCCGTGTCCGTGAGCCGAGTGCGCCGTGGTTGTGCTGCCTGAAGCTGCAGAACATTCACTGGTGTCCTCATAGCCAGGGAAAAGCACCTTCGTCCTTGATAGCCCAGGCAGTGGGAGAGCCCTCGTGCTGGGCTGTCAGGAGTGCTGGGCTGGGCTGGGCTGTCAGGAGTGCCCATCTGGG